>ML819259.1:0-17071 GCA_009831015.1 Picea engelmannii
CAATCTCAACAGCATAACAATACAAAGAATTCCTTGAAGAAATGATGGTCATTCATGGATTTTTATAGCCAAGCTTTGAGCTATTGTGCAACCTCTTTTGAATGTGAAAAGGGGCTCTTTAGGGCACAACTAGGTCTTTGACCTTTCCCTTCGCAGATTGAGCTCGGATTTGATGTCAAATCGACTTGGGAGCCGATCCATTAGTGGTTGGGAGGTCGACCAGCTTCATAAATGCGTCGTTTGGCAGGCGCGCGGGTTTTGCACCCCACAGCCACGCATATGCGCCCGATATACGAAGATGTTGCGCGCGTGCGCGCGTTTTCCATGGGCGCGATGCGCTTTTTAATTTTTTAGCCAATTTTGTATAGTTTTGGCCCTTTTGCTGTGTTGTGGAACTGATCCTTGTGCCATGAATGACTGTTTTTCTGTGCTGACGATGCGGAGTTCTTGTCGCCCTGTGCAGACGAAATTTCAGTGATAACACACAAAATAATAGAGATACGGTAAAATTGGTTTTCTATTCAATAATAAAATAAGCTAAAACTGTAAAATGCAGCAGAAACAAGCTTGTTGAAATGGTGGCGGCTTATCTCTGAGAAGAGATGTGACGACAGCGCGCATTCGCAAGAAGAAGTTTATAATGAGACTTTGAAGGAATTTTTACAATAATCAAGAATGCCAAAAACCCTAGGCATCCAAAAACCTAACCCTAGGAGATGAAGTGCCAAAAGTCATGTGGGCCCCATTTGGGTAAGTTAGTACATCAACTTCCCAGGGTTGTAACTTTTGCATATGATCTCTGTTTTAGACGTGTGATAGCCCGTTGGAAAGTTATCATTGAGGAGATTAATTTTGGGGGATCAATATACCTTCAACTATCATTGAGGATATCAATACCGAAAAACCTTCATTTAGGGCCTCAAAATGTCCTCGGAAGTTAAAACTGCTAAAAATAGTAAATTGCCAAAATTGTCAGAAAACTGTTTTGAGCCAGTTGGAAAAGGTGGGTGGCCACCGATATCCATCTGGATCAATCTCACTCTATAAATTAACCAACATAACCATATCACAATAGCCATACAAAGAATTCCTTAAGCATTTTCCATACAATAAGAAACAGTATCCATCAAGACAATTATGTAACCATACCAGAGTTTCTAAGGTAGATATGAGCCCATAGAATGTAGATCTAGAACTTACTTCAGCCTTCTAGAACTTGGCACATATCACACTCAACTCTTCATGACTTCATCCAACTATACACGCTTTGTCTTCCTTTAGCTCGTGTGTGTACGTGTCCCTCCTCACTATAGCCTGCATATGTACACACTCTGGCCCACTGTTGCTCACGTAATCCTTCAGAAACTAGGGTTTTTGAACTTCTGAAACTTTCATCATCAAGATCTTAGACTTACAAGAACTTGCATGCATCCATGAGATCCTCCATCCACTCTCTCTCTCAGAATAGATCTTCAATATATGCTCAAGAGATATATTTCACAAGAGACCCTTGCCTCTTATTTATACTCTCCAAGTATATTCCTTAGAAGCATTTTCTAGCCCACTTTGTCCACATAGCCACTTTATCCACATAGTCACCTATGTCCAACTTTGCCCAATTTTCCACTTGTCCATGTATCCAATAGCCACTTGACCACTTAACCCTTTTCCTAATTTTAGGGTTAACCTTCTTATAACCACTTTCCATAATTAGAAAGTTCTCCATTTACTTTATTATTTAAATAATCCTCCTTCAATTTGTCACTTCACTTTATTATTTAAATAATCCTCTTTGATTTTGTCATTTCACTTTATTATTTAAATAATTCTCTTTGAATTTGTCACTTCACTTTATTATTTAAATAATCCTCTTTGACATTGTCACTTCACTTTATTATTTAAATAATCCTCTTTGACTTTTTCACTTCAGTTTTAAATAATTTCTTCTTTCCAAGCACTTTGACTTCTTTGGCCTTTTGGGGCTTCAAGCTAACATATGATGGTCCTCCAACTTCATAAGGCCATAACTCTCAAATCGTGAAGAGTTGTGTGATGTTCCACATATCACCGGAAATGGCATGACAAACACTATCCATCTAGGATAGTTTCGGTGACAAATTCATTTATATTCATATCATTATTCCACAATTAAGCATGGGTTATCTAACCATACTTCTAGGACAACTCAACCGCAAAGCGTCTTCCCATGAGGGATTTCACCATAAGGGGACCACTTTGGAGTTCATCCATTTGTACTCCTTATCAACCATGATAAGACAATAATGATTCATCTTTACATCAATCCAACTATGCATCATATATCAATGAAACCACGTTAATCCATATTCATCTATGCATGATATATCAATGACAACTCATTGATCCATCTTCATCTGTGCATCATATATCAATGAAAAATCATTGATCCATCTTCATCTATGCATTACATAATATGACTATGATTCTACTTGACATCAATCCATTCACATCAAGGACAATACATATTACATTAGTATGCTATGACAAGACATTTTTCCTTTGAAATCAATCAATCAATCCTTTGGCATCAATGACAACATGATCCAACAAGGTCATCCATCAGTGGCTGAGAAATATTATTCCGTGGAAACAACCAATTGACTTTTGGAGCACCTGATACCTGAGAATGTGACCATAGTACTAAATATTTTAGGAGATACAATTCAGAGCCAACCTATGTCTTGTAGATGCTATAATCAACCCATATAAAAATAAAATTCACTTTCACATTTAGGTTTATTCATAGAATCAAGAGGCGTAAATCATACATGAAGATATGATAATCATAATAAAATTTCCTTGTGACGCAAACAAAGTCGCCAAGATTGTTATCATACTTAATCAATACTGTGACATGACATAGCTCAAAACCAACAAAAAATCAGACATTAAATTCTTAACCATAGAAAATCAAAAGACCCTAACTAATGGGTGCATAAAAAAGGATCTAAGTTGGAATAATTTAGGAGAGACCTCAAGATCTGAGTGTCTCACTGAGATAGTCTATGTTAGCACAGAAATCGATTTCCCTACCGATACACCTTGTTTCAACAATGGATGGAAATATTTCACCGACGTATCAGTGGAAGAAGAGGATTATGCATTAATGAGAACTATATCGGTGAGAAATAGGAATTCATGGCATGTGTGTCCATAGTTGGAATTTGTTTCACTGCCGTTGTTTCGATGTTTGAAAGTTGTTTCACCTTCAATGAGAAGAAAAAAACATGAAAATTTTCTAAGTGTTGAAAGGATTTATAGCATCGGTGAGATTAGGGAGTTGTCACTAATATAGGTTGTATCGACAGATAATAATGATTCTCATCCACTGTATCGATAGACAATAGAAATTCCTCACTTATACAATATGTATTAGTGGGTGATGGCGATCTTCAAAATTTTCAATGAGTAAGTTTGGAAGTGAAGAAAAAGAAGTTTCAACTTAAAACTTGTAGGAAAAATCTTATAAGTTTTATAATGGAAAGAAAATATAAAAGGGGCCCTATTTATTGACTTCTAATGAATGGATTTTGTTAGTACTAGAAGTATCACCTAGACTACTATAGGTGTGAGCCTACTACCCATCAGAAAAACTTGTAGGTTTGTAAAGATAAGAGGTTTTTTCAAAATGTAGTGAATGGGTGAGGAACTTAGTTTAAACATCAACACAAAACTTCCCGAAAATATATATCAGCAAGAAAGGCTTGAATAGTCTCAAATCAATGTTTAAGATATAAATGGAAAGATGGGAGACTTAGCTGAAAAAGTAGAATGCATGCATCAGGTTGCATCAGGTTACATCAGGTCATTCTGAAACACATATATTAGAAAAATCATTGAGTAGGAACTTCCTAGTCAACAAGATAAATTACTTCAACAACACTTACGCCAGTAAAAACATAGTAAATTTTTCACTGCATCAGGAACAAGTACCAAGTTTAATCCTTCATCAATAACAAGCATTAAAGAAAATATTAAACACAAAATATGGTAAAGAGAATAAAATAATCATTAACTGCTCAAGATTCTTAAATCTAAGTACATATAGTCTGAAAAACTTTTCAGCTGAGAATAAAGATGTGAGTGCCCGTCTACAACCATTCAAACCCTCTAATGGTGTTACATTACACTTTTTATAGAAAAACATTCAAAAATATTCTTGGAGCTCACCACCTAGCTCCTACATAGGATCCTATTCCTTAGAGAGGCATGGAAATGAATAATCAACAGGAAATCTAACAAGATGCTATATTCTAGGAAGCTATTGGTAGCATTGAATGCAACTGCAGCCAACTCGTTGCATGTAGCTTAATTGAATCTAGATCCTAGGGGTAGGTGTCCCTTGATGTCCAACTGATTCTTGAGGAGCTATCTGAACCTTATCTGACAACTGGCATCCTTCAGTATCTAAAAAACCACATAATTGTTAGGTTTGCAGCGTATCGCAGCACTTTCAGCAACCCACACTGCGAATTTTCTTGTAGGAGTCACTTTGTTCTCAAAACTCATCATTTGATGTCAAAACTTTGCAAAAATCCTTCAAAACTTTAATGATGCCTATTATTACCTCTAGAT
The DNA here is from genome assembly GCA_009831015.1 of Picea engelmannii. NCBI lineage: Eukaryota > Viridiplantae > Streptophyta > Pinopsida > Pinales > Pinaceae > Picea > Picea engelmannii. Next base: position 4,615 of record ML819259.1, read on the forward strand.
CACAAAAGTGACTTGCAAAAAATATCATGTGAGCATAATAGTAGTAGCAAAATGTAAAAATGATCCTTAGGGTTGTAAGCATGCATATATATAAATTCCATAGAAAAACTGATAATTTTGATACAGAGATGATGCCTCATCTTATTCTCCTAGTATCCACTCATTCCAATATGTCCAGGTTCTATTTTTTATTTTTTTCCTTCAACTGTTGCACTTCCTCCTTCAAATCCATGTTTTCATCTTGATGGGATCTATTCAGCCTGTACATGTTCTGTTGGAAAATTGAGAGGGGGGGGTGAATCAGTTGTTACTGTGCTTAAACAATTATTCTTATTTTAACTCTTTACAAAACACTCAATGATAATCACAATAATTCAGGGAAATAAGTAATAGCACATTCAGCATCAGTCACACATATGAGATACACAGAGATAGATATTTCTTGAGGAAACCCATAAGGGGTAAAAACCTCTTCTTCTTTATATAATAAGTAATATTTACATTATTTACATTATCATACATATGAGCACCAACTCATAATGAGGCTGCAACCTCTGTTTTGCAAGCTGCTACTTGCTGAGAGCACCAACTCTCTAGTTTCTCTAGCACCAACTAGAAGGAAGCACCAACTCCCTGGTTTCTCTAGCACCAACTAGAAGGAAGCACCAACTCCTCAGTTTCTCTAGCACCAACTAGAGGGAAGCACCAACTCCCCAGAGTTCCAGCACCAACTGGATGGAAGCACCAACTTCCGATCATACAGGCACCAACCTGTAAAATAGAGAACACTAGTTCTCCCTTGCACTACCCTGCCAACCTGGTTTTTCTGGCTGCAACCAAATGGAAGCTACAACTCCCTTTGTTCAAGAACCCAATTGAACCTCTGAGGACAACAATCCTCCCTAGCACCTCCCTACCACCCTGAAATATAAAGTTTGTTATCTATAAATTTATCACAGTGATACAATATTTATCATTGTCTTACCAGGCTTATCACTATTCTGCTATGTTTCTCTGTTCTCCTGTGTCAGTGTCTCTCTATCTGCATCTTCTTACAATTTTTGATCTTCTATTTTTCTCTACCAGAGCACCATTCCTCTTCTCTATATTTCAGTTGTTTCACATGCCTCCTTCTACACTCCTGAATCCCTCACGAAAACAACACTTCCTCTCTTCTTTGTTCTACATACTTATGGTCTCGGTGCAACTTGTGCATTATGTCACTCCATGCTTCTACATGCCCTCTCCATGTTGATTGCTCTGCCTGATCATAATCACCACCCTTCATCTCCTCTGGCTATTCAATCCATGTGTCCATCATCACTGGGTGTTAAGATGAGATTCCTCAACTTCTCTGGAAGTTGAGACTCTTTGTCTTCTCTTTCATAGACGAGCTCATCCTCTGGAAGAAACCATCATTTGTTTCTAGTAGTTACACTGTGAAGTACAACAATAGCCCTCCTATTTTATTCAAATTCCTCTACACCATTGAATCTTGCATTCATTTCTCTATTTCTCACTTCGGCATTTCGAGATCCCCATGGTGAAGATTTCATTACTCTCCATGTCCCAATCCCTGAACTCTGAAATGGAGCTTGTCTGCACTAGATCCTTCCTCCATATTCATTCAATGTGACCAATGGATGTGACCACAGGCTGAGCCAAAACATGTTTCTCATTTCGGCATTTCGGCAATTTGGAAATCCTGTTGTGAGGCTTCTCGACTCTCCAAGTCGCGGTCCCCGAAACTCTGAAATGGATCTTGCCAGTTCGAGCTCTTCTCTACAGCTCTTCGATCTCCAGATCAACGATCCACAATCCGTGTTGATCGGACGACTATCCTCTACCCCGGCACTTCATCCTTCGGGACTTTGGGGGAGTGATGGACTTAAAACTCCCGAAGAAAAAACTCCTGGAGTGATGTCAGTCTTGTGTCACTCGATGATGTGTCGTGACCCGAGTGGATGTTACGTGTCACTCAGAATTGTGAATTTCAGTGGCCTAAGATGCCAAAACAACTTGACACTTATCATTGTCTGATCTTGCCATGTGTCATAGTCTTCCACCTATCCTTTTTGACGTGGTCTACCACATTCACCTCCTGGATCTATTGACCCAGATCACTTCGCACTTTCACATATCGCAATTTTAGCATTCTTGATGTGAGAGTTTCTTGATGCTCCATGTCCCGGTATCCAAAGCTCCGAAATGGAGCTTTGTTGCACTAGCTTTGATCATTTTGGCATTTCACATTTTGGCCTTTTTCAATTCTTGCGATGAAGAGTCTCATCACTTAACTCTTCCAACTCCCGGTATCTGAAGCTCCGAAATGGAGTCTGATCAGTGGTCCACACCCTAGATGATTCAACGGTCCAGATCTCTTCATGATTTCGCACATCGCAATTTCAAGATTTCTTTCGTCAGAGTCCTTGACACCTCCAACTCACGGTATCCGAACCTCTAGTATGGAATCTTTGACATTTCGCGACTTCAGGACTCTTGTAGTAAGAGTTCTTGACATCCCCAACTCCCAGTATCTGAAATCGCCCTCCTTCTTCTGGGATTTCAGCGTTTCACATTTCGTGATTTTGAGACTCTTGATGATGAAGAGTCTTGACTCTTCCAACTCCTGGTATCTAAAACTTCGAAATGGAGTTATTTCCTGGTCTGTGAAACTCTTCGTTTATGTGCCTATTTCGGGAATTCCGGATTCTGGATTTCGCAACTCCGGGACTCCTGTGTTGAAGGGTCTCAACTCTTGACTTCTCAATCTCCCGGTATCCGAAACTCCAAAATGGAGTTATTTCCTGGTTTGTAATACTCTTGTTGATGTGCCCCTTTCGGGATTTCGGATTTCACAACTCTGGGACTCCTCTGTTGAAGAGTCTCAACTCTTGACTTCTCAATTTCCCGGTATCCGAAACTCTGAAGTGGAGTTTATGCTTTTGATCTTTCCTTGACATTATCTTTGCGCTACTAATCTTCCTTTCCTGCCTGTTTTCCATCAAATGAACAAGCACACTCTTTCACTCTGCGTGCACCATTGCACTTTCTCTTGTGATCTTACATTGTCCCTGTTTTTCCATCGCTGCATACTCTGATCTTTCCATCAATGAAAAGCACACATGCCTGATAAACATGCCAACAATATCCCCCTTTGGAATTGATGGAAACCCTGAATGACTGCGCTAATCTGTTTGGACATCCAATTGTAGCATCCGGTCTGGACCACTTCTTTTCTCCCCCTTTAACATCAATGTCAAAGAAAACATGCTCCCCCTGAGCTGTTGTATAATTTTTAGGAGGTATCAGATATTCAATCAATACAACACTCCCCCTAACAGGATGGACTCTCTTAGATGTGAGACAGGATGACACCATGGATGATTTTCGGGGCTAAATTTCTCTCATGGGCTAATTTTCCATGGTTTTTCCAAAAACTAGATTCGCTATTTTAAAAATGATTTGCCCAAATTCTATAGGATAAAATTATTTTACCTTAAAAATCGCCAAAATTTTATAAAAACTATACAAAATCCTTAGAAATTTTAATATTTTTACAAAAATATCGCCAAACATTTATAGTTGGCATATGAAGGATTAGTAAGATTCGGCAAGTTTTCTACATTTTAAAATAAATTTCCATCCTTAAAATCATCCCTAGATGACACCCAGCTTCTATCGGAGATATTCAAATGATGTCTTGGCTAGGGGTTTAGTAAAGATGTCTACAATTTGTTCTGTGGTTGGAATATAATGGACCTTAACAACTTGATTGGTGACCTGCTCTCTCAGAAAATGGTATTTTATGGGAATATGCTTGGTATTGGAGTGGAGTACAGGATTCTTATACACACTGATGGCACTAGTGTTATCACAATGAATTGGGATCAGTGCTGCGTATTTTACCTCCAAGTCTGCAAGTGTCTGAATCATCCATAATACCTGAGTGCAACAGGTAGCAGCAACAATGTACTCTGCCTCTGTAGTTGATAAGGAAATGCAATCTTTCTTTTTACTGAGCCATGCTACTAATGAGTCACCCAGGAAGAATGCTCCTCCACTGGTGCTTTTTCTCTCATCAACACAGTTTGCCCAATCCGCATATGAATAGGCAGTTAACTAAAAATTCTGATTTCTGGGATACCACAGACCATAAGTCATTGTTTCTTTCAAATATCTAAATATCCTTTTGACAACCAGCAAATGATTGTGTTTAGGTGCAGACTGATATCTTCCTACCATTCCAACAACATGCATTATGTCTAGGTGAGATGTTGTGATATACAACAGGCTGCCTATCATTGACCTATATGAACTTTGATCAACATTAGGTGAGTCATCATCCTTGCTTAATTTGCATCTAGTAACCATATGTGTGCCCACAGGTTTAGAATATTCCATTTGAAACCTTTTCAACATTTCTCTTAGATATTTTTCTTGAGAAATGAACATCCCTTCAGACCTCTAAGTAATTTGCAGATCAAGAAAAAATGACAACTCACCTATCATAGACATTTCAAACTTAGACTCCATGGCAGAAGCAAACCATTTTACCAATGAATCCTTATTACATCCGAAGATGATGTCATCTACATAGACCAACACAATGAGCAAATCATCACCCTCTATTTTGATATATAGATTGTTGTCAATTGTTTCTCTCTTGAACCCTTTGTCTTTGAGATACGTATCCAGTCTGTGATACCAGGCACGAGGAGCTTGTTTTAACCCATATAAATATTTCTTCATCTTGCATACTAAGTCAGGGTTATCAGACAGTTTGAAACCCTCTTGTGTCTTGTCACTTTGTGGTCTGAGGTGGGCTTTGTTAAGAACATGGACGGGTGTGTGTATTGCTTCTACCCAATAGGTTTGACCAATATTCTTCTCATTCATCATTGACCTAGCCATTTCCTGCATTGTTCTGTTTTTCCTCTCAACTACTCCATTTTGTTGTGGAGTTCTTGGGATTGTGTATTCTCTCTTGATCCCATGCTTATCACAGAATTCCTTGAAGTCACTTGACATAAATTCTCCTCCTTGGTCTGATCTTACTGCCTTTAACCTCTTCCCTGTTTGAGTCTCAGTTAAAGCCTTAAATATTTTAAACTTCTCAAATGCTTCAGCTTTTTCTTTGAGAAAGGCAACCCAAGTAAGTCTAGAGTAATCATCAATAATCAGCATGAAGTAGTTTTATTTCCCTGTGCCTTCCTGTCTTTATGGCCCACATAAATCCATATGAACTAGTTGGAGTGGTTTCTCTGTTGAAGTATAGCTCTTGGACTTAAATTGTGTCATGTTTAGCTTTCCTACTTGGCAGGGTTTACACATTGAATCTTGGGGCTTTGATATTCTGAGAAGATCTTTTACTGCCTCGAGATTTCTAAGTTTGATTAAGTGGTCAAAGTTTAGATGTACAAGTCTCCTATTCCATAACCAACTTTCATCATGTTGCTTAGATGACATTCTTCTCTATTTTCTTTCAACACATATACATTATTTTATGTCCTTATGCCTTTGGCCACTACTTGTCCTGAGTTTACAGAATTTATCTTGCAATCCTTGGACATGAAAACCACTTCACATCCTCTGTCACACATTTGAATTACACTGAGCAGATTATGTTTCAGCCCATCTACAAGTAGAACATCTTGGGCTTTTCCTTTTCCATTACTTAAACTCACCATCCCTTTACCCTTTATTTTACCTGGAGCATCATTTCCAAAGGTTACGTTTCCTGATTTTCTTTCACTTAAAGATAGAAACTTACCTTTGTCTCCCGTCATATGTTTGGAGCATCCACTGTCTATGTACCAAGGGTTCGTTTTTCATTGAGCTGACAACACTAATCCACACTTGTCACTTTCTTTCTTCTTCCAAAACTTGACATTTTCAGCAGGGGAATTCAAACCTGGTTCATAGTTCTTTAATTGATAGTCAACAGATTTATGTCCATAGTTATGACAGATGTACCATTCAATCTCATTGTCCAATAGGTCAAACTTATTGTTGTTGCATTGTCTACTCATTGACTGTTGATTATTTCTTGACCTCCTTAGTTGCATGTCCCTAGACTTAATTTGGAAATTTGCAATCTGTGAAGGTTTGTTACTTGGTTGCATCATTCTTTATTGTGGCAAGTATTTATTCCTTTGAAATCTTAATTGCTCATGTCTAAGTCTTAAGGAACAATTTACAGCTTTGTGACCAAATTTAGAAAAATAGAAACAATAGCCATAGAAAAATTCTTTGCACCTAGAAAATGGTTGTCTTCTTTGAGCAAATCAATTTCTTCCATGCTGATGATGTCTTTCAGCAGGGTGCGCATTATTTCTTTGTTCTACAGATTCAGTCCTGTCACCTTTTTCCTTACTCTCCCTGGGCAGTTGATTGTCTTCCTTTGTTTCTGCAGGTTTGTTGTTGTCATTGGTTGTACATTTGACAAACTTGATGGGTTCTTCATTTCTTGGCTTGCCACTACTTGATCCCTCTTCATAACCCAAACCAGTTTTCAGATTTGGATTCCTTTGTTGATTCAGAATGGTGGCTAATCCTTCTGAGGCTTTGATACTTGATAGATTCTGATTATACAAGGCTTGAAACTTCTCCATCTCTTTCCTAGTTTTCACTACTTCTTGTTCTAATGCTTCACATCTTTCCTTCTTTTCTGATAGTTGTCGTTTCAGAATGTCTTCGATTTTCTTTGCCTCTTCTAATTCTACTTTTAGTAGGACAAGGTCATCATCAGGTTCTTTACTATCTTTCTCGAGTTGTATCAACAATTGTCTTTGCTTTCTGTTCTTGATTCTTAGTCTGTCAATCTCTTCCAGTGCACTGATCTGTTCTCCTTCCATGTCAACCATAGCTTCTTCTTCATTAAATCCCTGTGTTGTTATTATCATAATCCTCTTTGGCCATAAGTATGAAGTCATTTATTTTATCTTCAATAGAGGAGTCATTGTCTTCATCATCTGAAGGATCATCATCATTGTTTACGCAAAGACTTTTCTTCTTAAAGTTATTCTCTTTAAAGAAATTTTTGTGTTTGTACTTCTCCTCATCATCACATGTCTGATCCTTTCCTTCGTGGGGATATTTATTTGAAAAATGACCTATCCTACCACATTTGAAACATTTGAAAGGTAGTTTACCTTTGTATTTTCCTGATCCCTTCTTCAATCTCTTCACAAATTTTGCTTCAATTTCATCAGGCTCAGAATCCTCATTCTTTTCTGCTTTAAATGATGCTTCTCTGGAGGTGGGTTTATCTTTAACTATTCTCATTTCATATGCAGTCAATGTTCCTAGAAGTTGATCAAACTCCAAGGTTTTTAGATCATTAAGTTCTTCTATAGAAGAGACCTTCGGGTTGAACCTATCTAGGAGAGATCTCAAGATTTTCTGAACTAAAGAAGGTTCCTCAATTTTTTCACCAAGTGCTTTCATTGCATTTACCATTTCTTCTACTCTCAGAAAGTATTTTCCAATAGTTTCATCTTCCTTCATCTTCAGCTATTCAAATTGTATTATGTAGGTTTGAATCTTGGCGTCCTTTACCTTTTCATTACCTTCATAACTGCTAATGAGTTTGTCCCACATTTCTTTGGCAGTTCCTAGGTGCATAACTTTTACGAATTCTGCTTCTACAAGCCCACTCAAGATGGCATTCATAGCCTTAGCATTGAAGCTAAATTCTAGCTTGTCATCCTTATTAGCTAGTACAACTAGCTTTACATAACCAGTGTCCACCACATCCCAGACATCTGCACCTAAATCCATTATGTAGGTTCTCATTCTAACTTTCCAGAAGGCAAATTTTGTTCCATTGAATAGAGGGGCCTTATTAGTTGAATTTCCTTCATGGCTTGACATGTTTAAGATCTAGAATCTTCCCTTAGATAAAAGGACCGGCTCTGATACCAATTGTTGGACAACTGAGAGGGGGGGGGGGTGAATCAGTTGTTACTATTCTTAAACAATTATGCTTATTTTAACTCTTTACAAAGCACTCAATGATAATCACAATAATTCAGGGAAATAAGTAATAGCACATTCAGCATCAGTCACACATATGAGATACACAGAGATAGATATTTCCTAAGGAAACCCATAAGGGGTAAAAACCTCTTCTTTTTTATATGATAAGTAATATTTACATTCTTTACATTATCATACATATGAGCACCAACTCATAATGAGGTTGCAACCTCTGTTTTGCAAGCTGTTACTTGTTGAGAGCACCAACTCTCTGGTTTCTCAACCACCAACTAGAAGGAAGCACCAACTCCCTGGTTTCTCTAGCACCAACTAGAAGGAAGCACCAACTTCCTGGTTTATCTAGCACCAACTAGAGGGAAGCACCAACTCCCCGGAGTTCCAGCACCAACTGGATGGAAGCACCAACTGGATGGAAGCACCAACTTCCAATCATACAAGCACCAACTTGTAAAACAGAGAACACCAGTTCTCCCTTGCACCACACTGGCACCCTGGTTTTTCTGGCTGCAACCAAATGGAAGCTACAACTCCATTTTCTCAAGAACCCACTTGAACCTCTGAGGAAAACAGTCCTCCCTAGCACCTCCCTACCACCCTGAAATATAAAGTTTGCTATCTATAAATTTATCACAGTGATACAATATTTATCATTGGCTTGCCAGGCTTATCATTGTTCTACTATGTTGCTCTGTTCTCCTGTGTCAGTGCCTCTCTGTCTGCATCTTCTTACAATTTCTGATCTTCTATTTTTCTCTACCAGAGCACCATTCCTCTTCTCTGTATTTCAGCTACTACACACGCCTCCTTCTACACTCTTGAATCCCTCACGACAACAACACTTCCTCTCTTCTTTGTTCTACATACTTATCATCTCGGTGCAACTTGTGCATTCTGTCACTCCATGCTTATGCATGCGCTCTCCATGTCAAGTGCTCTGCCTGATCATAATCGCCACCCTTCAGCTTCTCTGGCTATTCAATCCATGTGTCCATCATCACTGGGTGTTAAGTCGAGATTCCTCAGCTTCTCTGGAAGTTGAGACTCTTCATCTTCTCTGTCATAGACGAGCTCAGCCTCTGGAAGAAACCATCATTTGTTTCTAGAAGTTACACTGTGAAGTGCAACAGTAGCCCTCTGATTTTATTCAAATTCATCTGCACCGTTTAATTGACTTCATTGAATCTTGCGTTCATTTTTCTATTTCGCACTTCGGCATTTCGGGATCCCCGTGGTGAAGATTTAGTTACTCTCCATGTCCCGATACCTGAAACTCTGAAATAGAGCTTGTATGCACTAGATCCTTCCTCCATCTTCCACCAATGTGACCAATGGTTGTGACCATAGGCTGAGCCAAAACGTGTTTCGCATTTTGGCATTTTGGCAATTCAACAATCTTGTTGTGAGGCTTCTCGACTCTCCAAGTCACGGTCCCCGAAACTCCGAAATGGAGCTTGTCGGTTTGAGCTCTTCTCTACAGCTCTTCGACCTCCAGATCAACGGTCCACAATACATGGTGATCATATGGCTATCCTCTACCCCAGGACTTCATCCTTCAGGATTTTGGGGGAGTGATGGAGTTAAAAATCCTAGAGTGACGTCAGTCTTGCGTCACTCAATGACATGTCATGACTCAAGTGGCTTCCACATGTCACTCAGAATTGTGAATTCCAGTTTCCTGCGATGCCAAAACAACTTGACACTTGTCATTGTTTGATCGTTCCATGTGTCATAGTCTTCCACCTATCCTTTCTGATGTGGTTTGCCACATTCACCTCCTAGATCTGTCGGCCCAGATCACTTCGCGCTTTCGCATATCGCGATTTCGACATTCTTGATGTGAGAGTTTCTTGATGCTCCATGTCCCGGTATCCGAAGCTCCGAAATGGAGCTTCGTTGCACTAGCTCTGATCATTTCATCCTTTCATCTTGTGATGAAGAGTCTTGTCACTTGACTCTTCCAACTCTCGGTATCCAAATCTCCAAAATGGAGTCGGATCAACTGTCCACACCCTAGATGATTCGACGATCTAGATCTCTTCATGATTTCACACATCGCAATTTCGGGATTCCTGTCGCCAGAGTCCTTGACATCTCCAACTCCCAGTATCTGAACCTCCGGTATGGAGTCTTTGACATTTCACGATTTTTCATTTCACGGCTTCGGGTTTTGCGACTTCGGGACTCTTGTAGTAAGATTTATTGACATCCCCAACTCCTAGTATCCAAAATCGTCCTCCTTCTTCCAGGATTTTGGCATTTTGCATTTCACAATTTCGGGACTCCTGATGATGAAGAGTCTTGACTCTTCCAACTCCTGGTATTTAAAACTCTGAAATGGAGTTATTTCCTGGTCTATGAAACTCTTCGTTTATGTGCCTATTTCGAGAGTTTGGTATTCTAGATTTTGAAACTCCGGGACTACTGTGTTGAAGGGTCTCAAATATTGACTTCTCAATCTCCCAGTATCCAAAACTCTGAAATGGATTTATTTCCTAGTTTGCAAGACTCTTGTTGATGTGCCCCTTTTGGGATTTTGGATTTCCCAACTCTGGGACTCCTGTGTTGAAGAGTCTCAACTCTTGACTTCTCAATTTCTCGGTATCCAAAACTTTGAAGCAGATTTTACGTTTCTGATCTTTCCTTGCCATTATCCCTGCACTGTGATCTTCCTTGCCTGCCTGTTAGTCATCAAATGAACAAGCACACTCTTACACTCTGCGTGCACCATTGCACTTTCTCTTCTGAGCTTACGTTGTCCCTATTTTTCCATTGTTGCATACTCTGATCTTGCCATCAATGACAAGCACACCTACCTGATAAACATGCCAACATGTTCTTCATTTTCCTATGCAAAGATATGGATCTCTTAACCAAGTGTTTTTCCTTTCTAATAGTTTCTTCAACAATATTTATAGCTCTCTTAAGCTGAATATTGGCAGGCAGATTCTCTTTCTTCAATTGTTCATTCTAAGCCCTTGCCTCTTTCAGCTACTTCCTGAGCCTTTTAAAAGTGGAATCCCTCCCATGAGAAGGAGACTTTATCTCAATGATTTCTATTTTCTTTTTAAGAGGCTTGGTTTTGTCTGTTCGCTGAGATGATACTCTGGATGTACCTTCTTCTACAAAGACATGTTTCTTTACTATTGATCTAGTGAAAGGTCTTCTAGGATTGACATATTCTACAACAAGAGGTGAAGAAAATACAAGCTTCTTTCCATTTAGAATCCTTTCTTTACTAGAGGATGTCCCCATAGGTGCAGGATCTACCACAAGAGAAGTGTAATGATCCCAAGCTATTATGTAAGGATCACCACTGTTTTGGTGTCTTTTCTAAATCTTTTTCTGAGTGAGGTATTTCGTCAAACGTTTTTCTGATCTATTTGTTTAGATGTGTTTATATGTGTGTATGCAGCAAATAACGAAAAGAGATAACCATGGAACATACCTCAACCATATGCAATAAGATAGACAAGCCAAACATATCAAATCTTCTTTATTTAGAAAATAGAGAAACTTGCTACAATGAAGATGTCGATTTAGAATGCTCAACATATGGCCAAGAAGATAGACAATAGATAAGAGCTGCTACAAAATGCTCCCGCTAATACAAAAGATGCCTCCAAAGGCTGAATAAGAAATTAGGTGTTTTGAGTAAAAATGTCATAACTTCTTCATAACATATCCAAATTCAATGAGACAAAATGTGTTAGTTAGGGTACAGTATTTAGTATGTTGTGTAATAGTTTCATATCATTTCATCAAATATTTTGTGCGGGGAACGCTCTACAAGGTCGCTCTCTAGAATAAGCCAGAATTCAGCAAGGTATGCCATTTTTGCTATAACTCCTTTTCTGAGAGGTTCCAAGTAGTGCCACTTGGAGGTATTTCATAAAACACACTAAATAATATTTTGTATCAGTTTTAGATCTTTATACATTACAGGTTCAAATTTATGATTACTTCAAGTTAGGGTTGTTGACTAATCCAAAACTAGGCATGTGAGACTAAAGAAAAGTTTGATGAAAATGCTAGTCTCTTGCTGTTAAAGTTAAGGAAGGTTTGTAGGAATGTGATGAGATACACCAGGTCTATTACATAGCTACAAATCATATTTTGATGATGAAATTGATGAGGGATTTTGGTTGAGGTACATGTAGTTGATGAGTTGACGCACATACATGAGGTCTATAGTTGATGATATTGGTACATATTGATGAGTCATAGTTGATGAGTAGTTGACACATGATTGGTACATACTTGGTACATGGTTGGATGCACTTGTTTATGGTATAGTTTGATTACATATTGGTGTGTGGTTGATGCACTTGTTTATGGTACAGGTTGATTACAGGTTGGTGCATGATTGATGCACTTGTTTATGGTACAGGTTGGTGCATGGTTGATGCACTTGTTTATGGTACAGGTTGATTACAGGTTGAGGTATAGGTTGATGCAT
>ML819259.1:35974-80042 GCA_009831015.1 Picea engelmannii
TTTCCTCTGCTATGTTGACCCAATATGTAATCTCCTCTTTGCTCCACCTAGGATTTTTTATAGATAAAAATTGTTGGAATGTCAATTGAGCCCTAGTTTCCTCCCCAAGGGCATAATATTCCCCTTTACAGATCATACTCTCTAGCAAGGTAAAACAAATCCATCTCCTTCCAACTATCCATAAATACCCCTCAGGTTTGCAGGATTTAAGCTTTGATACCACTGTAATGATCCCAAGCCATTATGAAAGGATCACCACTATTTTGGTGTCTTTTCTAAAGCTTTTTCTGAGGGAGGTATTTCGTCAAATAGTTTGCTGATCTGTTTGTTTAGATGTGTTTATATGTGTGTATGCAGCAAATAACGGAAAGAGATAACCATGGAACATACCTCAACCATATGCAATAAGATAGACAAGCCAAACATCTCAAATCTTCTTTATTCAGAAAATAGAGAAACCTGCTACAATGAAGATGTCAATCTGGAATGCTCAACAGATGGCCAAGAATATAGACAATAGATAAGAGCTGCTACAAAATGATCCCGCTAATACAAAAGATGCCTCCAAAGGATGAATAAGAAATGAAGATCAATACAAGCAGATCTGAATGCCAAACTCTCTAGCTGAAGAATGCCACGGTCCAATAGAAGGTTGAAACCCTCAATAACTCCGCCCTACTGCCAAAAGTGTCCAATCACCCTAAGAAATATGCCAACTAATAGATCAGGTGATGGTAATAACAACCCAGGTGCCCAAATCTCCAAGATTCCTCTCAATCTCTGTAGATCTGAAATCCCCCACTAAATGGTGCGCCCCACTAGATGACTGAAGCCCTAGATAATTCAGCCTTGTTGAAGGAGGCCTCTAAATGATATGAAACTCTCCAGAAATATAGATTGGGACACTGCAAGTCAATAGGTGAATTATCAAGGTCATATCTGAAGTGTAACCCCTCCAAACAGACTAGATCTGAATCTCAAAAATTCCCTCCTTCTCTTCAATTTGCCCCACTGCTCAAGAAATAATCTGAGCCATAAAACTATCTCAGAAAGCACTATATATGATGTCCAAGGCTCTATAATGAAAACCCAAGTGATAGAATCCTCATCGGCCCTGCCAATCTCCTACAATGAATCTCTCTCCAAAGATGGTGCGCCTCCCTTGCTGGAAACCCCCAATGGTGCGCCCTCCTCCTCTTCTTGTGCCTATGGATTTGTAGAACCTCCTGCACTGATGTAGATCTGACTAGAATGGTGTGGGAGAGTATTGCATCTCCAATACCAATCTTGGGACAAGCTAGGTGGAATATTTCACCACCGAATTGTCCTCTAGGGTTTGTTAAGTCAAAACCCTCAAAACCCCTAATGTTGGGCTCACTAGCTAGAAGCCAGAAATCAAAATAAGATCATACATGAATCCCTGAGAAGAAGCCCTTGCCTTTCCTTTATACTTTTTGGCTCACCTTGTCCCTCCAAAGTGACTTTCATTTTATTAATATTTAATTAATTAATTAAATCACTTTAATTAATTAATTAACCTTTTTACCTTTGAAAAGCTTTGTATCTCTCCTTGTGGCTTCCCTAGCCACTGAAAGTCACTTCTAGCCATCCCATCCTGTAGTGTTTCTCCTCCCGATTCCAATTAGCTATTACACTGAGAGGTTCCTCCAAGTAATGTGCCCAAAATGACCTCTTTAGTGAATTTCATTGACTTATAGCTCAAAATAGTCAAAATCATGGAAATCATCAGAATGCAATGAAACCAAAGCCAACCTGTGCGGAATGGCTCATAATGATGGAATGTGATCATCAATGCAAGATGGACCCCACAATGCCTCTCAAATACCCCTATACTCTCTCTAGCATCCATCTGGCTACTTTGGTCATCATAAATCTCTGCCCTGTGATGATGTCCCAAAGTGGGGACATTACAAGAAGTGTCTTCATCATGAAGCTGTGAAGGAACTTCAACTATATTATCAATAGACTGAATGGACTTATCCCTTTTGGTCATCTTCCTCTTTTTACTTCACTCTAAGTGCATAGTATTCTCACTAGGAATAGGTGTATGTCTCTTTGATTGTGGTGTATGAGCAACATCTGGCTGAAATCCCGATGGGGCTAGGAAAGCATCCCAATCAGTATTGGTCTTCTTCAACTCTTCCAATACTAGCATTTTGATCAGACCAGAATGAAAAACACTAGTATCCACCTTCTTATATTTAGCTTGGACTCTATCTGACGTCTTCCTAATTCTTCTGAATAGATAAAAGGGTAGGTTCAAGGACTCTTTCCCAGTAAAGTGCAGTAACAATCTAATATGGTACGGATAGACCATATTGAACCTTCCTTCACAAGTAAAATACCTTCAAATAAATCTGATCATTTTTTCAAAATACTCCGTCATATGATTTCTTGGCACTCCCTTGGATAGGTTATCTCCTTGATATTTAGGTTTTAGGAACTCCTTAGAAAATGTAGAATTCAAGGACATGGCCTTAAACCATTTTTCTCCATGAACATGTATCTTTATGGTTGTATAAATAGACTTCTTTGAAACCTCAAACTTCAATGCACACACTTTAGTCTTTATCGCATCAAAATTTAGTGCAAAGTACTTGGAAACCTCAGTATGTCTTCTTTGCATTTTCACACAAAAAACTAGGCAACCCATTCTTTGAAATGCTTCTCTGAAAAATGGTTATGAGTTTATAAGTTGCAGGTGTTATAACCCTAAATTGCACCATACATCCTTACCTAGCATCAGGCCAACTCATATCCTTTCTTTGCCAAAAACACTGCTGAACAACTCTTTGAAAATCCTCTTGTGTAAAGGCCCATGCACCCTAACCCATTACTGCACGTGTGTACACGATGGCCGACCCAAAACAGCCCGCATGGACCAACAAAAGCATGAAAAAAGGAAAGTTTCTGACGGAACAAAAAGATATGGGTGAGTTAACTGAAACTCCTGGCCATGCATGGCTGAGGGTTCGCCCAAATACCTAGCTCCTTCTAGCCTATAAAATAAGGGGTAGGGGTACCATTTGGAAGGAGGAAGAATATAGCAAAGAAACTTTGCCCATTTACATATTCCATTGTCCCAACCCTTTATCCTTTCCTAATGCCAAAGGAGAATTCAAGAAAAGCAGTTGAAGGACATAAGAAGAGGAGCCTAGGATCAGGTTCAAGGAGCAGTGGCCGATCTCATCTTTTGTAAGTTGACTCATTTTAAATAATAAAGAGAATGTTTTTCCCGTCCCAATTCATGAAATTTTATGGTTTGATTAGTTTATGTTTGATTTCTAACCCATGAGTATATAAGTAGTATGCATGCATAGTTGTTGCTCGTCTTGAATGCAGGTCATCTTTGGAAGGAGTATTGCAAACAAGTAATCAAGCACAACGGAGGATCGACATCAAACGCCGATAACGAGGTAGGTTGATCCTTCCATGCATTTACTAAGAAAATGGGATTTAAATCTAGGGATGAAGGTAGAAAGTAATTTCTATTCAGTCATATCTGCATGCAAAGTTTGAACTCTATTTGCTAGTTTGTAGGGTGTTTTTCCCCAACAACAGAATTGGTGACCATACTAGGGAGAATCTCTAGGGTTCCTAGAATTTTATTTAGTTTTGGGGTAGTTTAAAGACTAGTTTTTCTTGCCTGTCTTTTCTTTTAGTTTTTGTAAAGTCTGAGCTAGCAGGGAGTCTGGTTTTCCATACCATTTTTCCTTGACTTTTGCTTCACTGTATTTTTTGGGACCCACAGAGGTACACAAGGCCTGCACCCATGTACCCACATCCTATCCTATTACAACCCGCGTGTGAATGCTAGCTGTAGAGATAGCAGTAGCGTGTAGGAGTTCAGAGAACCTTAGAGGCAGTCCTCCTCTTCCCTGTCAAAATCACATATTCTCAGGGGGTTTTCTGGAATTCTGTCTGAGTCTTGTTTGCTAACAGTCCTATCTCAGATTATTTTTGCCTTATTATTTTTTCCTTGCATTATTTGTTTTTCTGTTAGAAAGAGTATCCAAGACTTCAAGGGATCCTGGTTGTCAATACTAGAGGTCTCTTCCTGGTCTGGTCTGTCTATTTTTATTTTTTCTTAGAGTTTAGATATACACGTGGCTTGTACAAGGTCAGCCTGCATGTACACACCCTCTATCTCTGTTCAACACGCGTTCACATGCGTGTTGTTTGAGTAACAGTTGCGTGCTTGTACGTGCTACTTTTTGTTAAGGGTGAGGCAATCATCCTCTCCTTTGATAAGAAGTATTCCTCTCAGGTGTTTGAATCTCTTTTTGAACAGTCAGTAGCTTAGGATTATCTTTACCCTTAGCTTGCTTTTTCTCATTTAAAACGTTGTCAGAAAAATTAAAAAAAAAAAATTACGGTTTTTAGACAAGTGTGAGAGTCATTGTTTTTACAATTGTTATTGTGTGATTTTTTAATCTGATTCTTTGCGATCTGCGCTTGAAGCCATAATTGTTTTTCTTGGTTTTTTGCTTGTTGGTATTTTCCCTTTCTTTCTTTACTAGCACTTGAATAAAAAAAAAACATTAAAAAAAAAAATCTCTTTTCATTTTCTTCTTTGGTTGAAGAGTGTGTTTCTGCATCATTAGCTAGGGAAAAGTCTTTTATTTCATAAGTTTTTTCAGTTCACTTAAATCATAAGTAGCTCATAGTCGAGTGAAATTCCTTTGAGTTTGTTGTCCAAAATCTTAGAAAAGTTAAAAAATCTTTATTTTGAAAAGTTGTTGAAATTTTGCATTCAGTAAAAGTTTTGTTTCCAGCTTTTTTATTCATTTTTTGCTTTTGTCTTTTACACATCATCATTTTCACCCTCATACCCCTTGACGTAAGACAAATCCATAAAAGTAACACTAAATTTAAAATCTACTAGAATTTTATGTTTGCGGGGTTCACAAACTAGTTCAGGATTAGGGCCTTGGATTAGGTTGGAGAGGAAACTCTTCAAGGCCATTTAAAATCAAACATTGGAGTCTGAGATAGGGAGTGTCTAAGTCTAGTTTTGTGGAAGTTATCCGGGACCCCCCTCTAACACAGGGGATAAACACGAGGTCGCATGCGGAAAGGTAGTGGAGATAACCCCTCCAAAGCTAGACCAATCGTAGTGGAGAACTGATCCAGGTGGATATCGGTGGCCACCCACCTTTTCCAAATGGCTCAAAACGAATTTATGACAATTTTGGCAATTTACTATTTTTAGCAGTTTTTTTGGGTCCTGAACTTCTGAGGCCATTTTGAGGCCCTAAACGATGTTTTTTTGGGTATGTTTCTCTTGCAAAATAGCATCTAAGATGTTATTTTGTCTCGAACGTTGTAGGCCTCGGATAGATCTTTCCAACAAGCTATCACACGCCTAAAACGGAGATCGTATGCAAAAGTTACGACCCCGAGAAGTTGATATACTCACTTACCCAAATGGGGCCCACGTGACTTTTGGCGCTTCATCTCCTAGGGTTAGGCTTTTGGATGTCTAGGACTTCTGGCATTCCCGTTTATTGTAAAAAGGTCCTTTAGAGCCCCATTGTAATCATCTTCTTGTGAATGCGAGTAGCCGTCACATCGCTTCTCAGAGATAAGCTACCACCATTCTAGCGAGTCTTTCACTCTATATTTTTACAGTCTCTATACATTTCTTTGATTAATAGAAATCATATATTACTGTATATCTGTGTTTATGGTTGCATCTCTGATACATTTCTATTATATTGTTAAATATCTGCAATATCTCTGTGCATTTCTTTATTATATCTCCACTCTCATTTCGTGCCGAAAATAATCCGGATCAGTGGTATCAGAGTAGGTTGCTCTTGATCGTTTTTCAGTGCATGTCCCCGACGAGGTCCGAGTATAGCAATTTGGGTCTCGATCTTGTCTCTCTTGAAGACAATCACTCTCGCACACCCAAGAAACCCTCAATGGCGGAAGAAAAGAAAAACGACGGAGCAGACGATCCTATCAATCTGTTGCTTGAGCAAGCTCTCACGCGACAGAGGGACGAAATGATGGAGAATTTTGCCCACATCCTTCAACGCTTGTCAGTAGCATCAGGCACATCTTCATCAAGCGACCACTTTGGAGGCACCTCGCCTTTCAAGGTACAAGTTAATTTTGATATTCTTGTATTTGAAGGACAGATAGATGCAGAAGCCCTAGAAAAATGGTTAACTCTGTTGAAAGGTTATTTCTCTGTTCACAATTTTTCCGACAAAGAAAAGATCACCTTTGCACTCCTTAAATCTCTCCCTCATGTCAAACATTGGTGGGAAACTTACTGGGAGCAAAGTTCCATAGAGAAGTCTGGAATATATGGGGCCGATCCCACTTGATATTTTTTTGTGGATGCAGTAAAAGAACAGTATTACCCTATTAGCAACTATGAGGACCAGTACATGAGATGGAATACACTGCGGTAAGAGAGGGGCCAAGCAGTTTCAGAGTTCACCAATACCTTCCATACCTTGCGCACCAAGCTGGGTATCAAAGACTCTGAGGGACATTTGGTTATGAAATACCGTGGGGTATACACAGATACATCCAAACTGAAATGGATTTTCTAGACATCTCATCACTTGGTGTTGCTTATCGATATGCTGTTAAAATTGAGCAGAAATTTAAGCACCAGAACAAAAGGGAATTCGGGTCTGCAAATCTGCAACAACCAAAGTATAAAAAAGACGGCCCAAACAAACAGTCTCCCAAAAACCAGTCCAAGACATAGGAAAAGAAGGGTCACGGGAAGACAAAGAAGGACACCGGAAAATGGTGCAAGTTCCACAAAATCCCTTGGCACAACATCGATGAATGTCGCTCAAAATAGTCATTGGTGGTGTTGTAACAGATTTCCAATTTAACTCACCGCTACATAATAGAGAAGACTGACTTGAAAGATGAGCCCATTTAAGTGAAAGTTGTACGTCTTCTTAAGACAATTGCAGGGATGGACCTCAGTGGACTCCATGTGCCAGACTTCTCCTTTGCCTTCAATGACAGTAATTTTTCAGACCGCGTGCTGCAAATACAAGTCCTCCTAGATTCCCAAGGAGAGGGGTTCAACAATGACATGCTAGAGTCGATAATGGATTGCAAACACCTGGAATGCTGGCCTTGAAGGGATACAATAAATAAAACGTGATCCATGGAAATTCATTTTGAAACCCGTCAAAATATCCTCTGTGAGTGAACCATATATCCATCCTACCTTTTTTGGCAATGACATGCTTGAAATCTGAAACAAAATGAACTGGACTCTTCCTTCCATGATTTCTTCCCTTGAACACTTGGATCAGTTCTATCTCCTCTCCAATCTCTTCTCATAGGTCCAAAATAGATTACAAGTGGAAAGAGGGCAATGAGGTACCCAACTACAAGAAACATAACCAGATAAAATATGTTGACAAGACTCTAACGAATTCAAAGACTGGACCTGGCAATACAAAACCCCAACCATTTGTAACCAGAGATACGACCTGGCCTTGGATTCGATCAATTTCGGTCTTGATATGATCGGGATTTTGTCACATTAAAATATTATGCTCTAGTGATCTTTATCAAATGTCGAAGACCTGAAAACTTCCCTTTTGATGGATCTGGAAAGAAAATACCACCATCACTGCTAAGCTACGTAGGGAGCCAAAAACCTACAGTACATGATTAATCAAAAGGAACCTTGCATGTGGAAAAATGACCGAGATGGAACTTAGTGCAAGGAAACTTGAGTTCAGGCGAAAAAGAGTTGTGGAAACTTGACTTCGGCCTTCGGGAGAAAATTTGTCGTGGAACTTTGACTTCGGGCTTTCGGGTGAAAATATGAACTAACAATTGAAATCACCTGGTGGCCAAAACTCTTGAAGTAGAACTTGGTACTCGAAACGTTGACCAAGCCATATAGAATTTGGTTTAAACAGCGGAGATGTTTGAAGACCCGAATAATCTATCCATCGTCGATTTGAGTATGTATTGAACGGTTGGATGGTGTTCATAATTGCTCGTGGTGCGCGCATGATGGGTGTCACAGATGCTAGGAAAGAGAAACAAGTATGCCCTCAGAGTGATTCCGAAGATAAAGAGAACACCTCCAATGCCATCGGATTCATAGAGTAGTCTTCAAAGCAGTGATTTAGATTCATATTCAGGTTGACAGGTCAATTTAAAGTTTCTCGAAGCTATGTCAAAACGTGTCATTTATCCTCCCAGCCGTTGAAAGACGGTCCAATCCACGTCAAAACAGGGAGACGATGGGTCGACATGAAAGTATTCTGCATGAGATTAAATGCTTTCGGGTTCAGCAAAGGAGTGCATATTCCCGAATCTTTAACCCTCCATTTCTTACCTCGCAGCAGTCCGACGGCTTTGGAGATCAACGGGCATAAGAATATCGGAAATAGATTTTTCAGGAAGGAATCTTACGGAATCGGCCCTTAATGATATTTTAAACTGGACGGCATTATTAATGGGTCACTTAACAACAATCATTTCAATGGACCATTACCAATTTTCATCAATCCAATTATGATAGAGCGGCTATATTTAGAAAATAACAACCTGAGCGGTACCCTGGAGTGGTTGTCTGAACTGCACAACCTTAAGAAATTGATTATAGGAAACAAAATATGTAGTATAGTATTCTTATCATGCAGCGGTGATTGTAACGCTTGTTACACCGACAAAAAGAAGATCTTTTAACGAAGGCGTTACCATTTACCTGATGATCGTTAGTGATTCATGCAGAACATGGAAGTATCTGTGAGTAGGTTCTGAACGAGGAGGTGGCTCCTCTCTGTACGGCGATATGAATTCTCAGAGAATGAAAGAGTGGATGGTCTATCATGCCGAATTCTTTGGCCCTTGATTGCACTACGTTTTCCACGATGCCGGTGGTGTGCACCCTAAAGTTAGAGAGGCATTGGAGCCATGGATTCGAGCTGGTCGTGTAACATTGCAGGATATAACAGCGCAGGAGAAGCTTTATGGTTATCACCATAATAAGTTTCTCGTTATAAATGATTGCTGGCATAGACACAAATTTATGGAGAATTGGACATGTTTCTTCGACGTAGAGTAGTGCATTTACATTTCCCCAAGCGATACACTCCAATCTGTACTGAATGATGTCTCCAGTTGTACATAGTTCACCATCGAACGATATTACATGTCCAACAAGATCTTCCTGTGGAACAATCTGGGCAACGATTCAACCAGCGATACGCATTCAAGGGAATGGGGATTTGAAAATCTCTTATTCCAGGACGTGAAGAGAGAAATCGGATTCGCGCACACTGTCGTACAACTTCTTGCACACAATGTTGATGGACTGCGTTTCATTCAGGGAAGAATTTATGAAGACCATTCAAAATATAGTTCCTAGGGAAATTCAAACCCTGGTCATGGTAGCCCAACAGTTAAAAGAAGCCAGAATCCCACGGTTCGATGGGCGAAGAAATTCTAGCATTATTGCACAAGAGAAATGACAAATTGTTTGTGCAGACATTTGATATATACATCGGAAGGGAAAAGGAAGTTGTCTTAGATATCCTTCCCTACTTGCGACTTGCCTATGTATCGGATTCTTCTAATATTTATTTGGTTTTGTCCTCACAAGGTCATGTCTGTGTGGTAAGCCCATGTACAGAAAGAGCAGTTTTGGACCAGCTATCCAGATACTTCAGAGAACGACTTGCAGGTTATCCAACAACTGCAAATGAAGATGAAATAGTGCTTGCTGATCCAACAACAAAACCCAAACGACAGGTGGAAAAACAGTTGGTATTAACAGAGAAGAGGATGTTGAATTCATGTCTAGCAGCAGTTTATGAAGTAATCGATCAACTACTTGATATTGTTGTGACTCCGTGTCCAAGTCCTTACAGTCCTATATTTAAATAATTATAATTCGTGATCTAATTGTGACATGTCATGCAGTAGGGGCCTTGCTGTAAGTCATTTCCTCCTGTCCATATTCTAACAAAAGATATCCAGTGGATTTGTTTTTTTCTAAAATCTTGGAATATAAATCTTTCTGTATGTACGAGGACGTTTTCCTTAATATGCACATTGCAGTTAATGGAAGTGTACAAAGATATGCAAGTGGATTTCCTGAAAGAAATGGAGAGTAAATGATCGCCGCCTGCTTTTGAACCCATTAGAGAATATGCCAGAAGCCTTGAGAAGATAAACTGTGATATTGGATGGTCTGGTCCAGACTTTTGAAGAACCCCAACTGGAGATGAAATCTCGAGGATTGGGTGTGGGTGTTTTTCCAAGGACTATCTAGAATGTCTAACTAGATAAAGCAGGAAAATGAGGCGTTGTTGGAGGACGACAGATGTCTGCAGTCTAAAATGATTATCTCAAGTGCATCGCCCAGATTATGCACACCTAGCCAGAGGTGTTTGCAAGCTGCCCTAAGTCAGTAACGGTTCAAAGTGCTGGCAGAGGGACCTGGCAGTCCCAGTTTTCCATGAAGACAAACCACTTCAGATTCCTGGAACACAAAGAGTTTTATTTTTCTTTTTTAAAAGACTGATGTATGTAACATTGAGGGGGGGACATCCCGGGAGCCTTGAGAGGTTGGGTTTGTAATGCATTTTTTAGCAAATATAGAACAGAAAGCTAAGAGATTTTATACTTTGTCACTGTCTAATTCTGTTTTCTTCCTGTATTATTGTTTCTGAAGTTTTCATCACTGCTCTTTCTTCCTTACATTCATTATTTCAGCTTGTAATGGTTACAATTCAGTACTACCTCTGTTGTAGCTATTTGAAGCATCCCTTAATGTGCAGTTTTTCCTCTGTTTTCCCGTGAGTAGAACAAGACCTATGCCTTAATCATTTTGCCTCATTTACAAGTTTTATTTGTTCATAGCCTTTCCTTTGTCTTTCTATGAGTGAGATAAGCCCTGTGTTCAGATATTTGAAGTTTCAGTGTTATTTCTTCTATTGAAAGGAAGACCAGATGCTTGGCTTTTTCTTTCAGTTTTGTTCATCCCCTATCTTCTATCCATCCTCATGATTTTAAAATGAATTGGACAAACAAGGTCATGCATTTTGTTTCTGATCTATAAATGAGTGGAAGGACTATTTTAGACCTAGTTCTAGAAGCCTCCTATGACTGACCAAATCAACAAGATTTATTTCTTTTAAAAATGTGCTAAGGCTTGGCTCTTTTACAGCCTAGAGTCAACTCTTGCGACAACATTTTCTGGCGTCGTTGCCGAGGACGGAGGATGAAGTTATCTTCCCTGGGATATGACAAAGTTTATATCTATCTCTTGATGGTGAACAAGGGATAGGCATTCAATTGGCTGTGATCATTCACCTGGCGACTCCTTGGTTCATAGACTCTACATGATTTTGTTGGCGACTCCACTGGTCTCAAATGTCGAACTCCTTCGTTGCTCGAATTGTTGCAAGGTTTTCTCCTCTGGACTTTGCAAATGTTTATGGCTTTCCAAACACTGTTCCAGACATTAAAATTTGGGGGGATATCCTTCCTAAATTTGGAGAAGATGAGGACGACAATCCTAGTCAACATTTGTTTGAATTCCACAAGCTCATGGAAGAATTAAATGTATATCATGAAGATGTCCTCATGAAATTGTTTATGTTTTCATTGGAAAAAGATGCTAGACTCTGGTATAAATCTTTACCCCATTCCAGTATTGCTTCATTGAAATGTTTTCACACACTTTTTCATCAACATTATAAAAGGATATATTCTGCCGAAATCCTTTTTGAAGATTGTTGTGATACAAGCCCTCTTGAGGAGGAAGAAGAAAAAATAGAAATTTCTCAAGTTGATGAAGATGATCAGTAT
This sequence comes from Picea engelmannii, assembly GCA_009831015.1. NCBI lineage: Eukaryota > Viridiplantae > Streptophyta > Pinopsida > Pinales > Pinaceae > Picea > Picea engelmannii. Next base: position 47,819 of record ML819259.1, read on the forward strand.
GAGGAAGATTTGGCTCATAAATATGTTTTATCTTGTGAACTTACTCAAGAAGAAGATATTCGGCATCACGCTCAACCTGCAAAAGAGATAGAAAGGAATGATTGTTGTTTCATTCAGGAAATACAGAGACCACTTTATCCTTTAACTAAGGAAGAGAAGGGTCTTCCCCTGCACAACTATGTTTCAACCCCTACTCACACAGATTTACAGCTTTCACACAATCCTAGATATGAGTGTCAAATTTCTTCCATTTCTGAAAATGTAAATCTATTTTTAAATGGTGACAGTCATGCATTTCATGGAACTTTACAGGAAGTTAGTGAATCTATGTATGATGATTTCTTGACAGAAGATCAGATTTTAGACTCTGCTTTGTTTCATGAAAAAAATATGGTTTCCATGTTCAATGATCCTGAGCATCATAAATCAGAACATAGAGTAGTTCTGGGTGTTTTAAAACCTCAGGACGATATATTTTTCCAAGACCCTTTTGCTGATCTTTTGGATTCATTTAATGGAGGAATATGTTATGTCATGAATGTTTGGTCACAAGAATTGATGAAAGGTTTGCAAATCCATGATCACCAATAGGTCAGATGGGAATTGTCAATTTCTTTTTTCAGCCTGCTCGAAGAAAGTGTAAAAAAAAATTTGAGAAGACAATTATTGGATTGGCTTCACTGGCATTTTCGTATCATTTGATTCAGTGAAAACTTTTCAGTAGTTAGAGTAGGTGATGTATATAAATAAGCTTGACTTCAAGCACTAGATTACAGCGGTGGTTTTCAATATGTTTTCAGTTCAGTTTTGAATCCAGTATGGTTTTGTTTTAAAGCATTACGACTCCATAGCCCAATGGATGAATAAGCAGTTTGTTGTTCCGCAAAGATGCAAGTAAAGTGATGGCATTCAGGATTTGATATGGATGGAGGCACCTGGTCTACTGTTCTTGGCACTTTACGAGAAAGTACCATCCCTAGAGGGAGCCGATGTTGTATCAGATTTCCGATTTAACTCAGCGCTACATAATAGAGAAGACTGACTTGAAAGATGAACCCATTTAAGTGAAAGTTGTACGTCTTCTTAAGAAAATTGCAGGGATGGACCTCAGTGGACTCCGTGCGCTAGACTTCTCCTTTGCCTTCAATGACAGTAATTTTTCAGACTGCGTGCTGCAAATACAAGTCCTCCTAGATTCCCAAGGAGAGGGGTTCAACGACGACATGCTAGATTCAATAACGGATTGCAAACACCTGGAATGCTGGTCTTGAAGGGATACAATAAATAAAACGTGATCCATGCAAATGCATTTTGAAACCCGTCAAAATATCCTCTGTGAGTGAACCATATATCCATCTGACCTTTTTTTGCAATGACATGCTTGAAATCTGAAACAAAATGAACTGGACTCTTCCTTCCATGATTTCTTCCCTTGAACACTTGGATCAGTTCTATCTCCTCTCCAATCTCTTCTCATAGGTCCAAAATAGATTACAAGTGGAAAGTGGGCAATGAGGTACCCAAATACAAGAAACATAACCAGATAAAATATGTTGACAAGACTCTAATGAATTCAAAGACTGGACCTAGAAATACAAAACCCCAACCATTTGTAACCAAAGATACGACCTGGCCTTGGTTTCGATCAATTTCGGTCTTGATATGATCATGATTTTTTCACATTAAAATATTATGCTCTAGTGATCTTTATCAAATGTCGAAGACCTGAAAACTTCCCTTTTGATGGATCTGGAAAGAAAATACCACCATCACTGCTAAGCTACGTAGGGAGCCAAAAACCTACAGTATACGATTAATCAAAAGGAACCTTGCATGTGGAAAAATGACCGAGACAGAACTTAGTGCAAGGAAACTTGAGTTCGGGTGAAAAAGAGTTGTGGAAACTTGACTTCGGCCTTCGGGAGAAAAAATTTCGTGGAACTTTGACTTCGGGCTTTCGGGCGAAAATATGAACTAACAATTGAAATCACCTGGTGGCCAAAACTCTTGAAGTGGAACTTGGTGCTCGAAATGTTGACCAAGCCATATAGAATTTGGTTTGAACAACGGGGATGTTTGAAGACCCGAATAATCTATCCATCGTCGATTTGAGTATGTATTGAACGGTTAGATGGTGTTCATAATTGCTCATGGTGCGCGCATGATGGGTGTCACAGATGCTATGAAATAGAAACACGTATGCCCTCAAAGTGATTCCGAAGATAAAGAGAACACCTACAATGCCATCAGATTCACAGAGTAGTCTTCAAAGCAGTGATTTAGATTCATATTCAGGTTGACAGGTCAATTTAAAGTTTCTCAAAGCTGTGTCAAAATGTGTCATTTATCCTCCCGGTCGTTGACAAACGGTCCAATCCACGTCAAAACAGGGAGATGATGGGTCGACATGAAAGTATTCTTCAAGAGATTAAATGCTTCCAGGTTCAGCAAAGGAGTGCAGATTTCCGAATCTTTAACCCTCCATTTCTTACCTCGCAGTAGTCCGGCGGCTCTGGAGATCAACGGGCATAAGAATATCGGAAATAGATTTGTCGGGAAGGAATCTTACGGAATCGGCCCTTAATGATATTTTAAACTAGACGTAATTATTAATGGGTCACTTAACAACAATCATTTCAATGGACCGTTACCAATTTTCATCAATCCAATTATGATAGAGCGGCTATATTTAGAAAATAACAACCTGAGTGGTACGCTGGAGTGGTTGTCTGAACTGCACAACCTTAAGAAATTGATTATAGGAAACAAAATATGTCGTATAGTATTCTTATCATACAGTGGTGATTGTAACGCTTGTTACACCGACAAAAACAGGATCTTTTAACGAAGGCGTTACCATTTACTTGATGATCGTCAGTGATTCATGCAGAACGTGGAAGTATTTGTGAGCAGGTTCTTAACGAGGAGGTGGCTCCTCTCTGTACGGTGATCTGAATTCTCAGAGAATGAAAGAGTGTATGGTCTATCATGCCGAATTCTTTGGCCCCCGATTGCACTACGTTTTCCACGATGCCTTGGTGTGCACCCTAAAGTTAGAGAGGCGTTGGAGCCATGGATTCGAGCTGGTCATGTAACGTTGCAGGATATAACAACGCAGGAGCAGTTTTATGGTTATCACCATAATAAGTTTCTCGTTATAAACGATTGCTGGCATAGACACAAATTTATGGCGAATTGGACATGTTTCTTTGATGTAGAGTAGTGTGTTTACATTTCCCCAGGCAATACACTCCAATCTGTACTGAATGATGTCTCCAGTTGTACATAGTTCACCATCGAATGATATTACATGTCCAACAAGCTCTGCCTGTGGAACAATATGGGCAACCATTCAACCAATGATACGCATTCAAGGGAATGGGGATTTGAAAATCTCTTATTCCAGGACGTGAAGAGAGAAATCGGATTCGCGCATACTGTCGTACAACTTATTGCACACAATGTTGATGGACTGCGTTTCATTCGGGGAAGAAGTTATGAAGACCATTCAAAATATAGTTCCTGGGGACATTCAAACCCTGGTCATGGTAGCCAAACAGTTAAAAGAAGCCAGAAGCCCACGGTTCGATGGGAGAAGAAATTCTAGCATTATTGCACAAGAGAAATGACAAATTGTCTGTGCAAACATTTGATATATACATCGGAAGGGAAAAGGAAGCTGTCTTAGATATCCTTCCCTACTTGCGACTTGCCTATGTATCAGATTCTTCTTAGATGTATTCAGTTTTGTCCTCACAAGGTCTTGTCTATCTGATAATCCCATGTACAGAAAGAGCAGTTTTAGACCAGCTATCCAGATACTTCAGAGAACGACTTGCAGGTTATCCAACAACTGCAAATGAAGATGAAATAGTGCTTGCTGATCCAACAACAAAACCCAAATGGAAGGTGGCAAAACAGTTGGTATTAATAGAGAAGAGGATGTTGAATTCATGTCTAGTAGCAGTTTATGAAGTAATCGATCAACTACTTGATCTTGCTGTGACTCTGTGTCCAAGTCCTTACAGTCCTATATTTAAATAATTGTAATTCGGGATCTAATTGTGACATGTCATGCAGTAGGGGCCTTGTTGTAAGTCATTTCCTCCTATCCATATTCTAACAAAAGATATCCAGTGGATTTGTTTTTTGTCGAAATCTTGGAATATAAAGCTTTTTGTATGTACGAGGACGTTTTCCTTAATATGCACATTGCAGTTAATGGAAGTGTACAAAGATATGCAAGTGGGTTTCCTGAAAGAAATGGAGAGTAAATGATCGCCGCCTGCTTTTCAACCCATTGGAGAATATGCCAGAAGCCTTGAGAAGATAAACTATGATATTGGATGGTCTAGTCCATACTTTTGAAGAACCCCAATTGGAGATTAAATCTTGAGGATTGGGTGTGGGTGTTTTTCCAAGGACTATCTAGAATGTCTAACTAGATAAAGTAGGAAAATGAGGTGTTGCTGGAGGACGACAGATGTCTGCAGTCTAAAACGATTCTGTCAAGTGCATCGCCCAAAATATGCACACCTAGCCAGAGGCGTTTGCAAGCTGCCCCAAGTCAGTAATGGTTCAAAGTGCTGGCAGAGGCACGTGGCAGTCACAGTTTTCCATGAAGACAACCTGCTTCAGATTCCCGAAACACAAAGAGTTTTATTTTTCTTTTTTAAAACACTGATGTATGTAACATTGAGGGGGGGATAGCCCGGGAGCCTTGAGAGGCTGGGTTTGTAATTCATTTTTTAGTAAATATAGAACATAAATCTAAGAGATTCTATAATTTGTCACTGTCTAATTCCGTTTTCTTCATGTATTATTGTTTCTGAAGTTTTCATCACTGCGCTTTCTTCCTTACATTCATTATTTCAGCTTGTAATGGTTACAATTTAGTACTACCTCTGCTGTAGCTATTTGAATCATCCCTTAATGTGCAGTGTTTCCTCTGTTTTGTCATGAGTAGAACAAGACCTATGCCTTAATTGTTTTGCCTCATTTACAAGTTTTATTTCTTCACAGCCTTTCCTCTGTCTTTCTATGAGTGAAACAAGACCTGTGTTCAGATATTTGAAGTTTCAGTGTTATTTCTTCTATTGAAAGGAAGACCAGATGCTTGGATTTTTCTTTCAGTTTTGTTCATCCCCTATCTTCTATCCATCCTCACGATTTTAAAATGAATTGGACAAATGAGGTCATGCCTTTTGTTTCTAATCTATAAATGAGTGGAAGGACTATTTTAGACCTAGTTCTAGAAGCCTCCTTTGACTGACCAAATCAATAAGATTTATTTCTTTTAAAAATGTGCTAAGGCTTGGCTCTTTTACAGCCTAGAGTCAACTCTTGCGACAACAGGTGGCTGAGATCAAAGACAAGGAGCCAAACCTTGATTCAGAATCTGATCCTGAAAATAATGGTAAAAGACAGATCATCGACGCAGACCCCACTGCTATTGTCGCGACCGTAGCAATTCAACCCGAAGAACCAACATATCCTGAAGAAGGGGAGCACCTTTTTCATTCATAGATGTGGGTGAAGGGGACCCCGCTGCATTTTATTGTTGATAGAGGAAGCTAGAAGAACCTCATCTCAGCAGAGGTTGTCAAACAAGTAGGATTGTCGACAACACCACACCCACAGCCATACAACATTGGGTGGCTTTGCCAAGGACAAGATCTTCGTGTCAGCCAACAGTGTTGATTGTCATATGACATACAACCCTTCAAGGATGAGGTATTATGTGATGTTTCCCCACTGGATGTCTGTGATGTTCTCTTGGGCCAACCATATATGTGGAGATGCCATGCTATTTATGAGTCTCGACCCCGTAGTGTCATTGTTACTTTGGGGGGTCATCTCTACATAATACCAGAGGTAGTTCCGACTACTGTTCCATTTAAAAAGTGCTGCAAGGTAGTATCTCATACTCCAAAATTCAACTTCTTCACAATTTATTCAAAAGGAGAACAAAAGGACACTGTAACCACTACAACCTTGCCCCAAGCACCTTCTATCCAACAGAAGCAGGTCGACAAGGCTGCAGCAAAGTGAAAAGATTCCTTCTGCACATCATCCTCTTATGTATCTCGACTTGTTGAGCAGCCTCAACCGCAACAGGTTCGTGACATATTTCCACAAACTGAGCAGCGCGACATCTCCAGCAAGACAAGCAGCTCACCAAGATGCAGATTTAACAAATGCTTTTCCCTCTCCCCTGAGAACTCAACGCAATGGAGACCATTGCTTCCTAAGGAGGGAGGATTGATCCAGGTGGATATCGGTAGCCACCCACCTTTTCCAAATGGCTCAAAATGGATTTCTGGCAATTTTGGCAATTTACTATTTTTAGCAGTTTTTTCGGGTCCTGAACTTCTGGGGCCATTTTGAGGCCCTAAACGATGTTTTTTTGAGTATGTTGCTCTTGAAACAAAAAATATAAGATTTTATTTTGTCTCTATCATTGTAGGCCTCGGATATATCTTTCCAACGAGCTATCACACACCTAAAATGGAGATCGTATGTAAAAGTTACGACCCCGGGAAGTTGATGTACTCACTTACCCAAACAGGGCCCACATGACTTTTGGCGCTTCATCTCCTAGGGTTAGGTTTTTGGATTCCTAGGACTTTTGGCATTCCCTTTTATTGTAAAAAGAGCCTTCAGAGACTCATTTTAATCATCTTCTTGCGAATGCGAGTAGCCGTCACATCTCTTGTCATAGATAAGCTGCCACCATTCTAGCGAGTCTTTCAGTCTGTATTTTTACAGTCTCTAGACATTTCTCTGATTAATAGAAATCATGTATTAATGTATATATGTGTTTATGGTTGCATCTTTGATACATTTCTATTATATTATTAAATATCTGCAATATCTCTGTGCATTTCTTTATTATATCTCCGCTCTCATTTTGTGCCAAAAATAATCCGAATCAAGAACACATATAGAGGGCTTGTTTTGGGATTCCGTCGTTTGCATTTTCCACGGGGCTTCGTGGGTGTCAAATCTGTTTGAGGTCATCAATTGTCTTCCGGACCATTTTCTCTCGATACCCTTGACAGGTTTCAGGCTTGATACCCTACTCATTGTGGTCTACCCGACTTTCGACTGTACCCACCTGGTGACTGTGCGCGTGCTGGCAACCTAGTTGCCAATCTTTGTTAGGGACATACACAGGTGACTGCGGTGGTATATCATGGTACCTAGGATAGAAATCAAGCCACACTTTGCAGATTATACCCGGAGGGTGGTTCTGTGTTCGAGTTGCACTTGCACCGATAAGTTGCTCTAGTGTTGGTTGTTGTAATTGTTCTTCCAATTAATTTAGTGTTTGCTTGTCTTATCTTCTAGGGACTTTTTTCTTAGTGTGTGTTACTTTTGAGTGTTTAGACTACCTTAGAGTTTCTTGGATCTTCTCACACATTGGAGGATCCCAAGCTCCGTCGGTCACGAAGGCTTCTTGGCCTACCACTGGTTACACTGGAGCCACCCCCGCCACCATTAAGGCGGAAGATAGACCAACAAGGGTCTTTTGAAGCGACCGGGTTACAAACCATTGTGCCCGAAAAACCCCCGGAGTAATCGACTCTTTTGGACCTTGAAGCAACCGCTCTTGGCTCAGTTGAAACCCCAACCACTGATCTCTCTGCACCTTTCATTGTACCAATTCAATTTTACGAGTGTTAGACAGTGTCGCACATAGCAATGGAAACAAATGTTTTTACTTCTTCTAGGAATTCTTCAATTCCTGCCACAGTTGTCACCATAGGAGATTCATATCCTAACCTACCATCATAGGTCTGACCCACCATGGTCTCGACCGCAACTACTTCGCATAGTGGTCCAAACCCATCTTTGGCGACGGCCACAACCCCTTTCACACCTAGTGCGACAGGCCCTCCATTCTCATACGGTATGCCTAGTTCGGGTACAAGTCCTGTACTGTCTTACTCCACTTTACAGACTTTGGGTCTAGGGGTAGAGAGATCTAGCGCTCCTCTACAAGGTCACATGGGGGGCACTCTTGTCCCTTTTAACGCTTTTCCTTACGCAGGAGGTCATATCCCTCCTTCGTCCCCTTCACTCGGTGGTTCGCATCAACAATCCGCTGGGCAACCTACACACAATAGTTTATTTGGAGCGAGGAGTCAAGGACCACCTTTGCATAGTATGCCAGTAGGTTCGACACCATTTTCTTGGAACAGAATGTTTGGTAACAACACCTTCTCGTCAGCAGCTTTCCTGACTGGGGGCAACCCCATTTTTGGACAATCTACTCCTGGGCAGGGTACTATTCCTGCACAGGGGGAAAACTTACCAGGACCTTGGAATTCAGGGCAAGGATCCATTCCCTCTTCTGGAATGTCGATCTAGGGTAATTATGTCGACAATCAATGGAACCTCGGACAAACTACTATGCCTATCGCTATGGGACCGGCATGGGGTAATCCTTCCCAAAGTCCTTCGAACACAATGCATGCCCAACAATCTATGTCCTATTTCGGAAATCAGCCAATGATGTCTCCACATATGAAAAATCCTTACGCTGGCCAGGACCATGGTTTTTACCAGGATCCGGGCCAACAGCCAAACTTTTCTTGGAAACCTGGTGCCAGTCAAACTCTAAGACCCTTTTTCCTAGGTTATTGGTAGCAACCCAAATTACCTTTCTTGGCGACTTTACACTTTCCAGATTTGATGAGGTTGTTAAATGACCCCAATTGTCACGATCCACGTTGGCCTCCTATGTCGATGAAGTTGCCTTCTGACATTCCAAATTTCAAAGCCAAGCCTAATGAAGATCCAGGAGATCATGTGACTACCTTTCATCTTTGGTGCTCATCTAACTCATTGAAAGATGACTCCGTACAGTTGCAGTTGTTTCAACGCACTCTCATTGGGAGTGCCGCAAAATGGTACATTGAGCTTGATCGCTCAAGATACTCTTCTTTTGGCGAATTGGCGATGGCTTTCCTTAACCATTTCCAGTTATCTGTGAGATACGATGTTGGCACAGAGATGCTCACTAATTTTGAACAAACAACAGTGGACCATATATCTGATCACATCCGTGAATGGAGACACCAGAAGAGTTTAATCAAAGTACTAGTCCCACCAACATTCATGCTTGAGTGGTTCCTTAAGTCTTTGGTCCTGCAGTTATCCAAAGACATTGTGACATCCAGAGTTTTCTCTGAAGAAGATGCCATCATGAGGGCTCAACAGTTTGAGCTCATCTATTCTCAGTCCGGTTTATTATACAACATCTTGCCAGATGTGCCACGTTCAATACTGGATAAAACTAGACAGAGAGATGGGCTGCATGCCGATGGTATCATCAGTTCATCACAAACTAAGCCCGTTGAGCAATTGACAAAATAGTTGCAGCAGTTATCCATACAAAAAACAACGGCTAGCCAAACTACTACTTTGGCTTCTCCCCCTACCCAAATGTCGGAAGTACACACAGTGCAGTCGATTAACCCAAAGGCCACCCAGCAGCTTGAAGGGAAGAAAAAACAACGAAAGAAGGGTAAGGGGGATAAAAAAACCCAATGATAATGCTAGTGGGGACAACACTGAAAAATGGAAGGCGAGGTATCCATGCAACTTGTGTGCAGAAGAACACCCGACCCATCTATGTCCTCGGCTTGCAAAGGCCCAAACAATTGTCACACAACAACAATAGGTAGTTTTGATGAACCCATTTCAGCATGGGCAAAATCTAACTCAAGCCACTGCAAGTACGGAAGGGGGCAGCCAAGAAAACTGCCCACCTCTAAACAACCCCTCATCCGCGAATGTATATATGGTTAGGGGTGATGCTTTCATATCGACTATAGCACACGATTATAGTAAACCAAGTGCTTATGAGAAGGGTAAATAAGATGACCTCCCATCTCTTCCTCTACAGATTGAGAAGACGTTGGGAGAAACAATGACATGCATTCCAAAAGGTGCATTTAAAAAGGCTTCTCATAACCCAAATGCAAGGGCTGCCCAGAACTACTATGTGGTGGAATATTTATCACAAACCCCTTGTGCGATGCCTGCTTTGGAGGTCCTCCAAAGTTGCCCTTCTCAGAGAAAATCCTTGTTAACCGCATTGGGCTCTACTGAGACTTGTAATTCGGGTACCATCATGTTAGAGACAACTAACTTAAAACCTCATCTACCTTACCACGTAGCATTTCAGATAGTAGTGGCTTACCCCATGAAAACTTTTACATGGAATATCTTCCGCATAGTGGTCGATGAGGGTGCCTCGACATGCGTTATGTCATTGGCATGTTGGAAGGCCATTGGCCAACCCGTTTTGTCTCCATCACCTACTCTCCTCACTGCTTTCGACGGTCGTTCGTTCCGACCACATGGCATCATTCCTTCTTTCCCCATGCAGTTAGGAGGGAAGACCGTGTGTGTCGAGGTAGAGGTAGTCGATGCTCCCCTTGACTATAACCTCTTGTTAGGACAGAGTTGGACTTATGTTATGCAAGCTATGGTTGCTACAGTTTTCTGGGTCTTGTTGTTTCCACACAAGGGTCGGATAGTGACCATCGATCAATTGTCTTTCTCCAGACTTGACCTAGCTTTGGGGGCATCCATGATCCCGCTGATCGATAATCCTCAACCAGGTGTCGTCAACGTAGGAGTTGGTTTGTGCCCATATTTGATGGGTACTTTTGATTACCCACCTCCTCACGGTGATATCCAATTTATATCTAATCACCATAAGGTTGATATTTTTCAAGTTTCATTGTTTCGCATGACTTACTTCGAGGATCCATGGATTCTTCCTTCCCCATCAACCACAATGGATGAGATAGGGCACCCAAGCATGTCCATGCCCTTGTCTACCGCTGAAGTAGCGTACTCTTTAGTTCAGTAAGCTTCAACTAATACTGATCTGACTCCTGCACAAGAGTTAGATCCACTTCTAGACCCTATTTGGGCTAAGGGTTCTCTCACTAACATCGATCCGTTAGACTTAGTCTTGCCTTCTGATGAAGCAGTAATTGAATCAATGACTAGTCCAGACAAACCTTGGGAAGATCTTCATCATAGATCATATTTTCTCCTAGAGTTAAGCCGAATCAAAGCAAGAGAATTCACCGTGACCATGATGAGAGATCAGTCGTGTCCTATTAATCTCTTAGCTACACATGAAATTTATGCTGAGGGCAATATAGAAACTATCGCTGAAACTATACCAATCAACATCTCCTGAAACCCCGGCATCATGGAGAATGTATTTGTCGGAGCAGATTGCTCCCTCAAAGAGATTCAAATCTACACGGATCTTTTCAAGGAATTCCACGACGTTTTTGCCTGGTATTATGAGGAAATGCCAGGTATTGATCCAAAAATAGTTGAACATGAAATCACAACGTATCCTGATGCCAAGCCTGTTCGACAGAAACTTCATCCAGTTAATCCTAAGAAAGCATCAACCATCAAGATTGAGGTTGAGAAATTTCTAAAGGAAGGTTTTATCTATCCTATCCATTTGACTCAATGGGTGTCAAATCCTATGTCAGTCAATAAAAAACAAGGCACGATTCGTGTATGTACCGATTTCCGTGATTTGAACAAGGCATGTCCCAAAGATAATTTTCCAACACCGTTCATCAACCAGATCATTGATGAATGTGTTGGTTGTGAAGCCCTTTCTTTCATGGACGGTTTTTCGAGATATAATCAAATCCAAATCAAACCCGAAGACCAACACAAAACGGCATTCATTTGTCTGTGGGGTACATTCACATATTGTAAGATGCCTTTTGGTCTTAAAAATGATGGAGCCACCTTCCAATGGGCCATGTCTTTTTCTTTTCATGATCTCAACAATATAGTCGAGGCCTATCTAGATGATCTAGCATCACAATCTCGCAAGAGAACGGATCATCCTACACACCTTAGACTAATCTTCAAACATTGTCGCTACTTTAGGATTCGATTGAATCCAAATAAGTGCAGATTCTACGTAACATCAGGATGTTTGTTAGGTTTCATCATATCAACAACAGGGATCATGGTCAATCCTCTCAATGTGGAGGCAATAATCCAATTCCCCCCCCCACGCACAATCCTACAACTTTAGAGTCTACAAGGCAAGGCGAACTTCTTACGATGCTTCATCGCCCACTATGTCGAAATCACCAAGGGATTTATGTGTTTACTGAAGAAAGACGTTCCCTTTTTCTGGGACAAAGCCGCTCAATGCTCTTTCGACACATTAAAACATGCCCTTACAACTGTGCCTCTGCTACGGCCACCTAACTATAACAAAGATTTCTTATTATATCTTCCTACCACAGAATCCACCATTGACATGGTTTTAGTTCATGAAGATGATTCATTCTCAGAATACATGATCTATTACCCAAGCTGAGGCCTCATAGGATCAGAACTCAATTATTCTCATATCGAAAAACTTGATTTGGCAGTTGTTCATGATCTTCAACGGTTTCGTCATTATGTTCTATTTTTCAAGAACACCGTCATTGTTATTGTGAATCCATTCCAGTAAATGTTGACACGACGGGTTATAGGAAAAAATATCAGTAGATGGATAGTTGTCCTCCAGGAATTTGACTTAGACTTCGTTTCAGCAAAGTCCAAAAAGTCATTGGTCTTCGCAGAGCTTATTTTGGAACTTCCAGTTGAGTCAGGTGACGTTGTGCCTGAAGAATCGCCTATCCGGGGAGATATGTTTTTGATCACATCTTCAGATCCATGGTATGGAGATATACTTATTTATCTCCTAACTTTGAAGTTCCCCACTTCTGCTTCTCATGATGAGCGTCGACATATACGCCATCAGGCCAACAATTATCTCATACTCAATGATACATTGTATCAGATAGGTGTAGACTGCATCTTACGTCGATGTCTCACACATGAGGAGGCAGTCATCGTGCTCAACGATTTCCATATCGGAGCTTGTGGTGATCATTTGTCTGGGTTGGCAACAACCCAAAAGATTCTACGAGTAGGTTACTTCTGGTCGAAACTTATCAAATATTGTATAGAATCGGTCAAGAAGTGCCATCCATGCCAAGTCTTCTCTCAGAAGAAGAGGGCACATCCCGCTCCTATGTTTCCTGTCATCACATTTGGTCCTATCACCAAGTGGGGGATTGATTACACTACTTGCAACCCCCCATCAGCAAGGGGGCACCGCTATATCATCATAGTTGTAGACTACTTCACTAAGTGGGTCGAATCTATGCCAACGTTTAAATATGATGGAGAGACTGCAACTCTCTTTTTATTCAACTAGATCATAGAAAGGTTCGACGTCCCGAGAGAGATTGTTACTGACCATGGCAGTCACTTTTAGAACCAAATGATGACCGAATTAACATCAAATATTGGGTTACGACAAGAGCATTCATCACCCTACTACCCCCAAGCCAATCGGCAGGTGGAAGCTGTAAACAAAACTCTTAAGACTATTCTACAGTGAACTATCAACTCAACCAAGTCAAATTGGCATTTGATGTTATACTCGACATTATGGGCTTACCAAACATCTGTTAAGACTACAACCGGTTTTTCACCTTTTCAACTTGTTTACGGGTTGGAGGCAGTCTTGCAGTACAATTATTGTCAGACACTTCTCCACTTGAAGAACGGTTAGTACACCTTGAGCAGCTCAATGACCAACATCGTGATGCAGCCCTGGCCAACGGGGCTCACAAACATAGGGTCAAGTGTCATTATGATAGGTCCGTTCATCCTCGGATTTTCTCTGAAGGCGACCTTGTCCTAGTCTATGACCAAGATAAGGACCCCCTCGGGGTAGGAAAAATTCAAACCCATGTGGTTCGGACCCTTCATCATAAAAGAGGTATTAAAAAAGGGCGCTTATCGTTTGGTTGATTTTGAAGGGAATGCTTTGGCGAAGCCTAGAAATGGGCTCTACCTCAAGAAGTATTACTCATAGGCAGGTCACTATGGGTAACCTTTTTGTAACATATGTATAGTCTTTGTACTATTACTTTCCAGTTTCTTTTAAGTATTATGGACGTGTCATTGATGTTATCTTTCGTCAATATGGCAGATGTCAAGTGATTCCAAGGTGTTCGTTGGGTATGCAGATGGTGCTAGTCAGCACACTCAGAGGCTTGCCTTCGCATCTTGGGTAATATTTACACCTCAGGGCCAATTGTTATCTTCCAGAGGTATATGCTTAGGTGACACCACAAATAATGTCGTCGAGTATAGTGCAGTTATTGAGTTTCTTCGTGATGCCTTGTCATTGGGTATCTCTCATCTCCGGGTCTATCTCGATGCTCAAATGGTTGTGTCGCAACTAAACAGAGTATACTGGGTTCATGATCCAACTTTACACCGACAATTCCTTAGGGTACGTCTCTTAGAACGAAACTTTGATTATATTACATATTTTCATGTTCCTGGGAGATTAAACCAAATTACAGATACTCTAGCTAATCAAATTTTAGATTGGCATCTTTCACACATATGAAAGAACATTGACATAAGCATGTAAATACATTTTTGTACACGTGATCCATAAGACACAAAAGATCAAAAAAACATATATAACATCATAAAACAACCAGAGTACATAGATGGATGCAAGCGCCTCAAAAATGGGACTAATAACAAGTCACAGGGCTTACGCCCTCAAAAATATATACAAGTAAGTGCTCGTGGCACGTAAAAAGTATAAATAGGTTCAGGGCCTATGGGCCCTGTTATAATAGTCCACAACATGGGCTAAACGCCTAAACAATCGGACCCATGTCCAAGGTGCCCCCACTACATAAGGTTGGATGGATGGTGGTAGGCCCTCTATCTCTGCCATCGGGACTTTGCGAGTGAGTGCAGTGAAGTTCTGCTCAACTCGTCTAAGGACCCTCTCAGCCTCCCCGACTGGGAGGTTCCCTACTACTGCTGCTCCCCCGGTGGCGGTAGCTGCGGCTTCTGGTCGTGGACGACACATGTTCCGTGCATAATCAACAGGTCGCACGGGTCCCAAATATGCATGCAACAAACGTATACCCGTCAAATACTCTGGCATACAAAAAAATGATATATATAACAAAAATGACATAAAAATTACATATGCAAACAAAAAAACTACAAAGGTGGAGACTTACCCATCTCCCCTCACTCCTCACTAGGAGGCAAGGGTATCTCAAGATCTCTAGAAAAATCTATCCCTGCATATGGGTAATCCTCAATCACAGGGATCTGTCGTGATAGCCAAGCAAAGAAGTCATCATTGAAGGACTCATTCATCCTTCCACCACCCTTTCGTGGCAGTAATACTGCCCATCTACATACTGTAGGAAAAGAGGCCTGATGTCCTCATACCACTTCCCAAGAACTAAAGCTCGGAACTCTCTCAAAGACAAATGAACACAAAATTGTCCCAAACCCGAAGTTCCTTTGTGTCCGTTGTCGAAAATATATCAATTGCCTCTTCATGCACTCGAGCAGTGTGGTACTCCAGTAAAAAATCTATGCATTCAAGCACTGGATAGCACAGTTCATCTGTGCGCAAGACGCATGATGCAAGGCTGTTGAACCGGTAATCCACCCAATCAGTAATAATATCACCTGCATTGATAGGTTAGTGATCTCACTGATGGGTACCTGGGAGCCTGCACGGTCAGTCCCAACCTCACAACGCTCAGCTATCAGTTCCGATATCTTACTCAATCCCGTAAGAAACGTCCTGAAGTTGACTGGTTCCCCTCTCCTTGAGAGGCCAGTCAAAAAATAGATATCCTCGGTGGTGGGCACCATTTATTTCCCCTCTAGCATGAAGGCCTCTGCATCAGGGTGTCAGTAGTCAATCAAGGCATTCAGTAGCCTTGGTTGCGCTCGCATAAATGGACATAGGAAGAACTTCAGTAAACCACATTGCATCAACATGGCCATGACATTCGGATCTTCCACAACCAACTCACTGATTGATTCATGCTCCCTTTCCCTCCACTGGACATACATCCTGCCAACACAACAAAGTTTAGGAGGGTCACGTGTACCTAGGGCCGACCTTTTAAAGGTCGACGCCCACCTAAAAAATGAAATCAAATGCAAAATTGAGGAATTGAATAGCTATATAAGGGAGTTTGTACTTACTTGGTCCAAGCAGAAGTTCGTTTCGTCCACTGTAGCTCCCGGAATCACTGTTTTTAGCAAAGGGGGTCTTTTGGCTCCAGAGTCAATTTCCAAATCAGCAATGGTGATAATGAGCTTCCAGCTTCTATTTATAGACTTTTTGGCCTCTTTTTGTCACTTTTTTTTCCTCCCTTATCAGTTTCTTTATACCCAAAACCATTTAGAGTGATTCAGGATTTATATGGGAGGGATTTGATCGGGTATTGGGACACGTTTTTTGAGTTTTGAGAAAATTTTGACGATCCATGAAATTTTTTCCAAGAATCAACTTGAGCATATAGGTTAGGTTACTACCCCGACTTTTGCGTCTCGTTGTCTTTTTCCTCTACTATAGGATTGATCCCATCAGGTTGTGACACAGAACCATCATATCTACTTTAGAAGTTTCGCAACTTGGCAGTAGAGCTTACCAGAACATGGATGCCCTAGGTAGGTCCTGGTTGCATTATGGTGTCCATGGCATCTCTAAAAACATTGTAGGCTTGGGAGTCCTTGTAGTCTTTCCTGAATTTGAGTTTGAGCATCATTTGCATGATTCTTCTTCGCTCTTGATCTCACCCTCAAGACTCCCAAAAAACTAACAGGTCTCCTTTTAAGCCCTCTTTAGACCCTCTAAACATGAAAATATTGCCAAGTGATCATGTGGCCTTTCACGCTCGTTAAATTGAAATTTGAAGTCACATCTGTCTAGCAGTAGTTTACCCCTTTTTCGGTCCAGACGGTTAACTGTACGAACAAAGTTATACTCTATAGGACTTCCGTTCTTTAGAAGAGTACTCTCAGGTATAATTTTATCCCTTTTCCAGGCCTGAGGGACTAAACTTATGAAAAAGAAACCCCCACGGAGTCCATAGTTAAGCTCTTTTTAGACTCCCTAAAATTGAAAAGATCGTCGAGTGACCTTATTCTTTCACACTCATTAAATTGGTCCAGAAGAATATTCCTGACGGAGTCCATAGTTAATCTTTTTTCAGACTCCTTAAAAGTGAAAAAATGGTCAAGTGATATTGTCCTTGTCACACTCGTTAAAATGGTTTTGAATCGACGTCTAATCGATGCTAGTTTACCCCTTTTTTGAACCGACTAGACTATCTTCGAAAAAGGTACCCCAGTGGAGTCTCCTTTTATGTTTTTTCAGACTCTAAATATGAAAAACCACCAAGCTTACCTTCTCTGGGCTCATTAAATGTACATCAAAGGACGTTACCATTGTGTGTTTTATCAACCACATTTGCATACCTTATCCACCATCCTTGTGACAGTTTTCTTCTGCGTCTTAACACCTTTGGCCGCCGGAGGATTTTTCTCGAGTTTCATTTTACTAGAATATCAGTCTTATCCTTGTTCATTGATCTTGTATGTTTGCAATACTCATTCCTCCATTGTAACGTAATATTACTTTATACATTTTCCACAATTATCGAAAAGAACACAAAAATCAAATATACCCCAAAAAGAGGAAGGGAAAAGTATTTTCTTTATTGGCAGCATAATGAGTCACCCTTGGATAAAGCACATCTGCCTATTTGTTCATTAGACTATGGGATGTAGTACGACCTTAGGAAGATTTTCTCATTATATAGAGTTGTGTCCTCCACCGTTTGGTTATTCTTCCAAACATATGGAGAGTTTGCATTGCCTCCTACTTCGTAGACTTATGATTAACATTCATGTTGCCTGAGTCTCATCACTTTTCATGCTATTGTCCAAGGGAAGTTTGTCACTAAGCCTAAGTCGGCCCGTCTGCAAAATGTCTCTTGTCTGCATACCCGACCATCCTGAACCTCCGATCAAGTCCTTGTTCAAAATCATTGAATCCTTCAGTATGATCATCAATATTATCAAGTCCATGACCGATGAGCCATCGAAGACCTCTGGGTAGTGCAGTAGTACACTCATATTACACTCCTACCCGAGTTTTGAAGATTTTGAAGTTGTTTCTCGAGCTCTGAAGATCTCATATTCAGCCATCAAGATGAATTAGCTTCTAAAAGATGGATACTCTATATGTATATCTTTCCGATTTCGAGATGTAGCTCTGCTGTGTATTGTTTGCGGCTACTCTTTATAGTTATTTGACATGGATCTACAGTGTATTTGATTGGTAGCCATGGTTCTATTTTATCCCGAGCATGGGTATGCCTGTCTCGGTGATACATTTGTTATTTTGCAGATGGCACCTCTCAGTTCCTGATCCTTGGGCTCAATCGTTCGGCATATCAGTAAATATTGGTAATGTATTTCAGCCATCAGATGCTCTTCTAACCTCACACATTAGGGGGCATCTGTTATAACCCTAAATTGCACCATACATGCTTACCTAGCATCAGGCCAACTCATATCCTTTCTTTTCCAAAAACACTGTTGAACAACTCTTTGAAAATCCTCTTGTGTAAAGGCCCACGCACCCTAACCCATTAATGCACACGTGTACATGTTGGATGACCCAAAACAACCCACCTGGACTGACAAAAGCATGAAAAAAGGAAAGTTGCCGACGGAACAAAAATCTATGGGTGAGTTAACTGAAACTCCTGGCCATGCATGGCCGAGGGTTCGTCCAAATACCTAGCTCCTTCTAGCCTATAAAAGAAGGGGTAGGGGTACCATTTGGAAGGAGGAAGAATATAGCAAAGAAACTCTGCCCATTTACTTATTCCATTGTCCCAACCCTTTAGCCTTTCCTAATGCCAAAGGATAATTCAAGCAAAGCAGTTGAAGGACAGAAGAAGAGGAGCCCAAGATCAGGTTCAAGGAGCGGTGACCGGTCTCAGCTTTTGTAAGTTGACTCATTTTAAATAATAAAGAGAATGTTTTTCCCGTCCCAATTCATGAACTTTTTATGGTTTGATTAGTTTATGTTTGATTTCTAACCCGTGAGTATATAAGTAGTATGCATGCATAGTTGTTGCTCGTCTTGAATGCAGGTCAGCTTTGGAAGGAGTATTGCGAACAAGTAATCAAGCATAACGAAAGATCGACATGAAACACCGGTAACGAGGTAGGTTGATCTTTCCATGCACTAAGAAAATGGGATTTAAATCTAGGGATGAAGGTAGAAAGTAATTTCTATTCGGTCATATTTACATGCAAAGTCTGAACTCTATTTGCTAGTCTGTAGGGTGTTTTTCCCCAACAACAGCAGGTCATGGGGCTCAACCCTGATAATTTATCCTCCTTTATGAACCTTCTTACCTTGCTTATTTTCCATGATAGCTAATTTAAAACCCTTCTATTTCTGATAATAGTTGCTACCATATTATATGATGCAAACTGGTAAATTTAGGGTTTATGGTTTGATTTTGAACAGTTTAGGGTTTGTTGATAAAAGTATTCATGCAAAAGAAACACGACATGAATGAAAAAGAATGCAACTAGGATATGAGATGAGAAAATGACAACCCTGAACTATATGAGACTTCAATCAGGAAGCAAATCAAGGGAACTGTGTAAAACAGAGAATTTGCAGCACGATTTCTCAATTTGCAACGCACAAATGAAGTTTGCAGTGAATGAATTTAGTCTAGGATTTTTATCAGAAGAGTTTGCAAAGTGACAGGTTTGAAAGGAAAATGATTATGAAAGAGATGATATTTCAAACCTGAGTGAAAATACAGTCGACGAGGGTTTTATCAAATGAGAAAACAAAGGGTTTGTAGCACATTCAATTTGCAACACATACAATGAATTCAGTCCATAGCACTAATAAGAATTTGCAGCAGATGGGATCATGACTATAAGAAACAAATACAACTGATATTTTTGGTATGAAAACAAGAAATTTTTGTCTGCATGAAAGCTTGAGATACAATGATCATATAAGTTGACCAGGTAAAAGAAGCTTGCAACGCAAATGATATGAAACAGTTTGCAACAAGCAGAAAAATTGCAGAAATTAGGGTCTAATTATAACCAACCTTCAGGAAGTGAAATTTAACATTTAAGTAGGGTACCTAGTATATATGAAGGTCATTTGTTGTCGCATAAACCAAACTCATAGTTCCTGGAAGCCTTTGATCGGCCTTTAACTGTTGCAAGAAATTCGTAGCACCACAATTTAAACCAGTTTGCAGCGTGCTTTATTCAAAATTATAAACCTCCTTCTAAAATTGACTTGAAGAAAAAATTGATGAATATATGGTGTTGAAAACAATAAAATACCAATGCCACATTTCCAAAACATGATGGTATTTGATTAGTGCATGATGTACTTTTCTTGATTCGCTACAAACTTTCAGGAGAGTTTGCAGCAGGTTGACTTGACACATGAATTGACCCCCAAACGGTTAGATATGACATGGAAACCCTTTGTATACCTTTTCAAGACACAACACTTGATAATGATGACCTTTAAATAAAAAGGTATGACCAACACTTTCCCATTTTTTATAATGATGATAACCACTATCATGACACCAAGACTCTCACATGGACTATGATAATTTTTCTTGACTCATGAGACAATCAAAAAATGATTTATTGACATAAGACATGACTCAAAAACCTTAAATTAATTGACCCTATGACTCAAACCTAAAAGCTTAAAAAATTTGACCCATGCTATGTGCTAACATCTTCAATGTTGAAGTTAATAAATTAAGGGAGGGTGTTTCTACTGGCACAAAAATTGGTGACGCACTAGAAAAATCCAAAATCTATGCTAGTTTCCCCTTATTATGATCATAAAAAGAAGAGGGTCATGTTCTTACTTTGAGGATCATTCCATAATAAATGTGCAGAAAGTACCGGGAATATTTCATAGTGGTGGGTTCTCTAGTGATGCCTGCATGTCGGCTAGTGGAGATCATTTGTTGTAATAATATGATGATTAATTATGAAGTTTATTTCCTTAAACTGTGTCAACAATCCAAGTTGGTATCTTCATCATGGGGTTGATATAGGTTTGGGATATAAAAATATTTTCAATATGTGCATATATATTATCCCTTAGGTGTTGTTCCACTTCCCACAAGAATCCATAGCCCTAATGGAGTCACCACAATATCATAGACCTTGCTTCGTTGCCAATGAGCATCCATATCCCTGAGGTGATATCTACATGTCCCCTAGTTTGATCAATCTTTATTTCCTAGTCCTTCCTATTTTATTTAGTATATGCTCAGCATTTGGTGGATGGGGAAAGTGGTGGCCTTTCTTTCTTTTATGTTCATTTACTTTGGTTTGATAGAGGGTGACTACCATCTATTGGTATTTTCCTTGTATATTTGTTTCACCTAGCTAAATATAGTTATCTCTTTTTTATTTTCAACCTTTAGAAGTTGACATTTCACCCTTCAGGTGAGAAACTACTTAGTGTGTGGATGGTTCCCTTGTTATGTGGGATCTTCTCACTATCCAACATGCAAGAATAAAAATTGATTAACCACTTTTTAATTCATGTTCTGATTATTGTCACAATACTCCAAAATCATCCCAATTTATCCTCAATATGGCCCTCCAATTCAGCTCATGAGCCAGGAAATAAATGCAAACAGTTTCAGGCGTATTTCATGTGCATAGTGAGAAGGGGCCCCAAGTTTTTCCAAAAACTTGGTGGGGGGTGTTGAGAGGTCAATAGGTTTAGACAAGTCTCTTTTTTCAACATGCACTACTATTGCTAGTTGTTCATGGAAACTTGCTCTTATAGTTTTCTCATAAATGACACAAAGTACACTAAAAGGAATAAAAACGCCATACTAGAAGAAATCTCATAAATAATATCTATCCAAGGTGCATAATCACCTTTGATGTATACAATAGATCATATCATGGGAAGAATAACCCTTTCACCCATAATAATAAGACAATGATGTCTCTAGTTTCCAGGATTTGTGCTTGCAATGGATCAAACTTTTGTTAATCAACCATCAAGATCGTGCTTTCACATACTTTGACAACTAGCTCAAATCACTATTCTACTATTAAAAAATATATACTATGTGATACATAGACCAAATTTGATAGTTGTTTGGTGTGGACCAACACTTCGATTCTTACTACAAATTTTAAAGATATATTGTCTTTTTCAACACTAGAAAGTAGATCGGGATTCTAGAATGAAGAAATCACTCGACCATCCATAGGAATGTGGCCATCATGCTGGTAGAGGAAACAATTATTGCTTCACTCCTAGCTCATTCAACCATCTCATCCCCTTTATGCTTCTTCAACTCATCCATGGAGGGAATACCACATATCACCTTCGATAAAATAACCACATAAGGACTAATTATGTAACTACATAACAACAATTGAACACCAAAAGAACTACAATAAACTCCATATACACTATATTAATGCAAAACAAAATTAATGCATATACCTCCCTTGACCATGGTAGGAAAGGGAGTGGAACTAACTCTCTCCCTTGGCTCTACTGTGCACCCACAACTCTCTAGAGATGAGATGGATTTACAAATCAAGACATAATAAATGATATGATCAATAACCCCCCAAAACCCTATTATATACTGTTATATGGAGGTGGGGTAATAAATGCTCCATAACTCCACTACCTCCATAATACATTAAAAACCTCATACATTGCTATTAAAACAACCCATAAACCCACTAATTCATAAATGACCATACAATGAGCAATGCAACCATAGTTGTGTTCACACACAACTAGGACCCAACGATGAGCACCATTCAACTCATCCAATATGTCATCAATGACTAGGATGGGAAATTTGTCTTTTATTTTTAATTGATTAAGAGCACATAAATCAAGGCACATGCACTAGCTTCCTTCTTTCTTCAATTCCATGATGAGAAGGGGCAAGTAAGTTCTAGTGCTAAGACATATCACATCAGCCTCCAATATTCCTTAAATGATCCTTTCAATTTCATTGTTTCAATGGGAAAAATTATTTTGATAATGATGCACATTGGGAAATTGACAACCATGAATTAGTGGGATTCCATGAGCACACATAGTTTTCTCCCTTCACAAATCATTTATTTTCCAACCCAATTAATTACCATCCTGAAGGTAAGTATTTGTGTGAATGGAAAACAAGACAATTTCACCATGGAACAAAGATAAGCCACAATGTGTTTTAGATATTTGCTAATTGTTAGTTAAAACCAACTACAAGTCAAGGTGAGTTTCCTATGGAGGGATATCCATAACTTCGGTGGCATGGAATTGGGAAATATTGTTAGATCTTTTTTCAAGAGATTTTCCATATAGTGAGAGATAATAACTTATGGTGATCTAGATTGGAGAACCTTGAGAGTGTGTTTATGACCCTCATCATTGAACCTTGTGTATAAATTCTTGAAATGGACCATTGTAACTCCTTGAAATCCATTGTAACAAGACCCAATGTTCATAACCATTTTTCTCTGAGAACTATATCACAAATGCCAATTTCAATAAACCATGTTTGATTTGAGAAAACAATCCCCTATTTGAAGTTCCACATTCTCTCACTTGCCACTATATTTCATAATCCTACCATTGGCTATCATGCTTTTAAAAATGTGCATTGCATGTACAGAATAATGGGTTTCTTCAATAACTCAACAATGAAGGAAATTGTGGGTGTTGCCACTATTGATTGATATAGTGACTTTTATGTCCTTGATATAACCAACCAACTTCAGAGTCTTTGGATATAAAATAAGTGTTCCCTAATATCTCTCCCCAAACCCACTCTCATACGAGGGTGGTATACAAATAGTTGCATGAATGGGTCTATTTAAGCAAGCATCTGAGAAGAAATGGTGGTTCTATTACCCCGTCGATACCTAGAGTTAGGGATTGGAAAATAACATACATTCTAAGGGTCCATTTTCTAGTGTATACTCATTCTAGAGATTGAAAGGGAGAGGGGAAGAAAGAAAATATATGAAATATATGGTTAACCTTCTCACTATGGGAAAGGGATAACCCTTTTCTACGATCTAGGTGAGCTATGATAAACCTGAGTGATTAAGTGCACCTTGAAATATTACTCATCATTTAATATAAAAATGAAGAAGGAACTAGTATCCCAAAAGGCCTAGGATAGAATGGATGGAAATTAGGGGTTCCACACAAGGAGGGTCCTAGGTTATTTCTTAAAGAGAAGGAGGTGGAGTCTCTACTAGCTCCAACTCTAGAGTGGCTTCCTCTGAAATTTCCTCAAGATGGTATGATTAGGTCACATCTATTTGAAATAATTTGTGGTCCTTATTTTTATTCCCTCTAAAATACTCCTCACCACAATTATAAAAAAAATTGAGACATTGTCATTTAGTTACCTTTTGGGGGGTTAGCCTATGGACCCACTGTTGGAAATACTGAGAGGGGGGGGGGGTGAATCAGTGTTACCTTTTAAAAAAATTAGTAATTAATTTTTTATTCTAATTATCATCACTATTGGTCAACAATGGACTTTGCATTTAAACAATTAATTATATAAGTATACTTCAACAAGCATTACAAAGTTTATAAAGAATAATGTTGTGTTTGTGAAGGACACCAATTATCTTAAGAGCACAGACTCTTGGAGACACAAATCCCCTTCTTCATGGCACCAACCCTAGGAATCTCCAACTCCCTTGTTTTAGAGCACCAACCCTAGGAAGCACCAAGTCCCTTGTTTTTAGGGCACCAACCATAGGAAGCACCAACTCTCTCGTCTTTAGGGAACCAACACTAGGAAGCACCCACTCCCTTGTCTTCACACTTTACTTAGTAAATGATATGAATCCTTCCTTGTTCCTCCCTTCCACCCTCACTGCATAAGTATCTTCATCTTTCCTTCTTGGACTCTTCTTCTACTTTTGATCTTCTGATCTGGACTACGGAGACACTTTCTTCTCACCATTCTTTCTTGTTTATATAGTCTTCCAACTAGTGTGAGCTTTGAAGCACTGTGTCCCTTTATTTGAACTTTGAACCATTGCACCTCTTCATTTAAATGATAATATTAAAATTTAAATAATATCATTTTTCCTTTTTATTCTTTATTCATAATTATCATGATCCATATCAATGTGGGTGGCCTCCCACCTATTCCAACTGGTTCATTTTGGCTGTTTTCTAGTTTGGCATTTTTTTCCTAGTTTTTGGGTCCCTGACTTCCGGGGTCGTTTTGAGGCACTAAACAACATTTTTCAGGGATCACCACAATCAAATTGTACTAATAGTTAGAGTGTGACGACAACATGTGTATTCCTCGGATAGACCTTTCCAACGGGCTATCGTGCACCTAAAATGGAGATCGTATGCAAAGTTACGACCCCAGGAAGTTGATGTACTAGCTTACCCCAATGGGGCCCACATGAATTTTGGTGCTTCATCTCCTAGGGTTAGGTTTTTGGATGTCTAGGGTTTTGACATTCATGTTTATTGTAAAATTTCCTTTAGAGCCTCATTGTAATCATATTATTGTGAATGAGCACAGTCATTACATCTCTTCTCAGAGATAAGCCGCCACCATTCCAGCAAGCCTGTTTTCCGCTGCATTTTACAGTTTCAACTTATTTCCTTATTGAATAGAACCAGTTTTACTGTATCTCTGTTATTCTGTGTTAATTTTTTTTTAATAATTTGTATTTATTTCGTTTTGCTCATAAAATCCAGATCAGCTCATGATTTAAATTTCTTTAATAATGATTGTGTATCGGTTCATTAGTCTACAGATCTCGAATTGTTTTTAATTCTAGTCTTAATCAATAGGCGCTCCCTTCAACTAAAACTCATGTGACCATGAACTCGAAACTATGAGCTTATCCATTCCAATCATTGTTTTATTATCGCTTTCTTCTTTCACTCCTATTCTTCTACGTGGGACCATATTCAAGCATCTGAGGGATTATTTACTTCTAGCCCCTTTATCTTCTTAACCTTATCACGTGACCAGTGTTGGAACCAGGTTCTTTGATACTTCATCCTTTGGGACTTACGGCCTTTGCAGTCATTCAATCCTCCCGGAGTACATTTCATTGAAGTGTGTATATTATAATCACTAGTATATCAAACGGTCAATATTTAATCTTTCATTAGATGGATGATCTTGGATTATCCAGAGGCTTCAAACAAATCAACAGACATGAATTAATCAAGAGTTGAGATGAACAGTTCTCATTCACTCCGGGACTATGGCTATTCGTGGCTCCAGGACTCTGGAGTAGAGAAATCCCTCTGGAGTTTTACCTACCGAATAAGTCATAGAATGGATGTTACCTCTTGTTGTTGGTTAACACCTTCACTTAGGCTATCCTTCCACTATGCTTGATCAATGGTTGAGAACACTCCCAAAGTAGATCAATTGTTAGCGTCACTTCGTGATTCACGCTTACTCTATCCTTCCACTATACTTGATTGTATAGTCAAGAAATATTCTATAGGATCTTAGATCAACGACCAAACGTTAATTCATGACTTCGGCCTTCAGTGCTTCAGATATTTTAGTTGGTAGGAGAAGATGGATATCCCTGGAGGATGTAGTCCCATAATGACATGGCTTGTTGACGTCATTGTTGACATTGCATTGGATGAGTGGATGCCACGTGTCACCTTTATTCGTGACTTTAGTATACCTAATGTGCCAACTATACCTTGACACTTTTCACCAGCCGATTAGGCCATGTATCATATTTGTCTTTTTCCACATGTCTCCCTCTTGGATCATGGCTTTACACTTTGTGGCTTCGAGATTTTTGGAAATTTTATACCATCCTTCGATCATTGTTGAACTGCTGAATAGATCTATCACCGTAGATATTTTCTTGTCTTGATCGATGACTTATGTTAACTCCAGGGCTCTCGAGTTCTATATTTCTTGGTTTATCTGAGCTTCTTATCGTCAGAGTAGGTCAATGCCGAATTTTACCACCTTATTCCTTTTAGAGCGATCTAACGGTTTCAATATTCATTCCATATCAACGGTTGAAAGGATTTCCCTTCTCTTCCTATAATCCGACGGTCGACGAGAATTTGCGACTTCGGGACTTTGGGACTTTGTCCTTCAGGTAAACTTACATGTTTCAGACTCCTTTTCTCCAGAGTGGTCAGCGTTCGAGTTTACCATAATCCAAGTTCTGAGGTTTCTTTAAGATATTTGAATATTCTCCTTACTACTTTTAAGTGAGTTTCTTTAGGTGCGGATTGAAATCTCCCCATGAGTCCTACATCCTACATGATTCCAGGTCTTCTTGTTGTTGAATAGAGAAGACTTCCAACCATTGATCTATATATTGTTTGGTCCACTTTTGGTGAGTCATATTATGGTCTTAGTTTACATCCAGTGACCATGGGAGTACTCATAGGTTTATTGTCTTCCATTTGGAATTTATTTAGCATTTCCTTGATATATTTGGCTTAGGAAACAAATATTCATTTGTTTGTTTCAATTACTTGTAAACCTAAGAAGAAGGACAATTCTCCTAGCATAGACATTTCAAATTCTTCTTGCATTTTGGTTGCACACTTTCTCCTTATTATAGTAAGATTGCTTCCAAATATGATGCCATCTACATATACCACCACAATAATCATGTTTCGATCCTTAATTTTGATGTATAAGTTATTGTTAGTAGTCCCTCTCTTATATCCTTTTTTTGTAGGTACTGGTCAAGCCTTGAGAACCATGCTCTGGGGACTTGTTTAAGACCATACAAGGATTTTTTTAGCTTGCACACATAGTTCTGATTTTTTGTTAACATGAATCCTTCTGATTCCTCAGCATAGACTTTTTCTTCTAGTGTTCCATTAAGGAATGTTGACTTGACATCCATCTGATAGATTTTGAAATTTCTAAAGCATGAAAATTCTAGGAACATTCTGATGGCCTCAAGTATTTCTACTGGAGAAAAAGTCTCTTCAAAATAAATACCTTCCACTTGGGAATATCCTTTTAAAGTTAATCTATCTTTGTTCTTTCTAATTTCCCCATTTTCATTTATTTTGTTCTTGAAGATCCACTTGGTTCCTACAACATTCTTGTCCTTGGGTCTTGGAACTAGTCCCCAAGTTTGGTTCTTCTCTATTAGGTCTAGTTATTCATCCATTGATTTTATCCAATATTTACTTTTTCTAGCTTCTTTAAATGAATTAGGTTCTATCAAGGATAACATTGTTTTTTCTGAGTCAAATGTGAGTTTCCTTCTTGTTTCCACTCCTGCATCTTTATCTCCAATAATATGAATTTCAGGATGATTCTTTTGAACCCTTTTTTATGGGGCTTTTGGAAAGGGTGTTTCTTCATCATCTTCATCATCAGTGTGGGGTTCATTTTCTTGAGGTTCTTCATCAACTTCTTCATTCTAATATCTTCCAACAATTTTATCATCATATGTTGATATGTTCTGGGGTATGACTTGTCTCAACTTTAGATCATCTATCTTTACATTGACACTTTCCACCATTTTATGTAGTCTTAGGTTACAACATCTATAAGCCTTTTTGTTAGGTGAATATCCTATAAATATTCCTTCATATGATCTTGGGTCAAATTTCCCTAGATTATCCTCGTCATTCTTAATGTAACATTTACTTCTAAAAATTCTAAAGTGTTTTACATTTGTTGGCCTGCCAAACCATAGTTCATAAGGAGTTTTTTCATGGTTGGGTCTCAATTGAGCTCGATTAAGTATGTGGATTGTTGTGTAGATTACATATCTCCATAATTTGTCTTTAAGATTGGCTTCATTTAACATGGTTCTTGTAGCTTCTTGAACTATTC
Source organism: Picea engelmannii (assembly GCA_009831015.1). NCBI lineage: Eukaryota > Viridiplantae > Streptophyta > Pinopsida > Pinales > Pinaceae > Picea > Picea engelmannii. The sequence goes on from ML819259.1 coordinate 76,657, forward strand.
TATTTTTTCTTTCCACCACTCCATTATGTTGAGGAGTCCTGGGAGCTAAAAATTGTCTTTTGATGCCATGATTTTCATAGAATTGAATGAACTCTTTAGAGGTGAATTCTCCTCCATTGTCTAATCTCAAACATTTAATTTTGAGATCGGTTTCATTCTCTACAAGGACTTTGTATGTTTTAAACTTCTCAAAAGCTTCTTCTTTTTCTTTTAGAAAGTATACCCAGGTCATTCTTGTGTAATTATCAAAGATCAACATAAAATAATGTTCACTATAAATACTTTTAGTTTTGGTAGGTCCACATAGATCTGTGTGAATAAGTTCTAATGGTTTTTTTGTGGAACACTCTTTTGTTTTGAAACTAACTTTTGTCTACTTCCCTATTTGACAATGTTTACAAATAGGATTTGAAGGCTTTATAATATTTGGCAGATCCCTTACTACCTCCTTCTTATTGGATTTGATTAAGTTTTCAAATATTATATGTCCCAACCTTATATTCCATATCCAACTTTCATCTTCTTGACCTAAACAACATTTTTCTTCTCCTTCCATGTCAAGGGTGTACACATTGTTGGATGTTCTTGGTGGAACTGCCATTAGCTTCCCTATATCTTTTCTTTTTATCTCACATTTCTAAGAATCAAAGGTAAGCATGTGAATTTGATCACATGTTTGACTTACACTTAGGATATTAGGACTAATATTTTCTACTAAAAGTACATTTTCTGCTTTGTCCTTGTTATTCCCTAGGCTAACGGTGCATTTTCCAAGTATCTTAGCTGACACATTATGTCCAAAGGTGACTTTTCCTTTTTCTTTCTTCATTAACTTGAGAAATTTGCTTTGATCTCAAGTCATGTGTTTAGAACATCCATTGTCTATATACCACTGGCATCCTTTGTTTTCGGCATATAGGGATACTTTACACTATGTTTTCTCTACTTTCTTTTTCTTCCATATTTTTTTATTGTTGGAAATATTTATCTCTTTGAAATACTTTGAAAATCTACATTCACTGGCTTCATGTCCATATTTATTACATTTGAAGCATTCCATATTGTAATCTTGTAATGGAGAGAACAAATTATAGTTTATTTTATCTATATTGAACTTTTGAATTCTTTGGACATTTTTTGGATTGTGCCTTCTATAGGATTTACAATGTACTGCTTTGTATCCAAAATTATTGCAGGAATAGCAATATCCAAGGAAGATATATTGATATATGTTAGAGGGATTTAGTCTGGTGATTGTATTCTTCTTGCCATCTTTTTCTTTAGTAGGGGATGTTGATTTTTGTTTATTTGGGACGATCTCTAATGGAATCAACATTGCCTTATTATATTCTCTTCTTAAGGGGATTTTAAGAGCATTTTCATAATTGATTGGTCTTTTGACAGATCCTTGTTATGTATAGGTTGAGTCTTGGGTGTATCCCAAACCAGTCTTGTTGTTTAGTGACCTCTGACTACTGAGAATTTCATCCAAGTTCGTTAAACTATTTTCAAATTTTGATCCCTTCTTTTCTTTCTCAAGTTCACCTTTTAACATCTCAATCTTAGCTTCTAGTTTCTCACATACTTTTTATCTATCATTGAGTTGTTTTAAAATGACTTCTTCAATTCTTTTAGCTTCCAGGAGTTGGGACTTCAAATCATTCATGATCTGCTCTGATTCTTTGATGGTTCTTGATGCATCTATTTTTCTTGATTGATATGATTCTTCAAATTCTTGAAGTTGTTCCCTAAGTAGCTTGTTCTTTTTTATATACTTTCTTACTTATTTCGGAGAACTAATTAGTTTTGTGTCTAGATCTACTTCAAATTCACTTTCATAGTTTTCTTCATTATATATATTATTATTTTGAGTGTTCATTCCCATAAATAAAAGCTCAAAATCTTCATCTTCACTCATGTCTGAAGAGCTAATGTCTTCTTTTGAGTAGATGTTTTTCTTTTTCTTATAAAATTTCTTCTTGTATTGGTGTTTATGGTTGTGGGCTTCTTCATCATCATTATCCTCTTGCTTGGGATAGGGACATTTGTTAGAAAAGTGTATGATTCTTCCATAGTTAAAACATATTAAGGGTAACTTTCCTTTATATTTTCCAAATCCTTTCTGGAATTTATTTATAAAGTTGGTCTCTTCTACATCTGATATGTCTAACTGATCTTAATTAGACATATCTTCATGCTTATTCTTTTCTTTAGATGCCTTAAAAGTTGTTTCGTATTTTGATGATTTTTTGTTCCATGTTCTCATCTCGTATGCTGTAAGAATTCCATGGAGATGATCTACTATGAGTTTGTCAAGTTTTGGTCTACCTTCAATTGTGTAAATCTTGGCATTATACCTCATAGGAAATGAACTTAAGATCCTTTATAAAATAGGTTTGTCTGAAATTTCTTCTTTTACTGCTCTGATTGAGTTAACTACCTCATATTCCCTATGAAGGTATTCAACAATGTTTTCTTCTTTTTTCATCTTCAAATTTCCAAACTGAGCTCTGTAGATTTGTAGTTTGGATTCCTTGACTTTGTTATCTCCTTCATATGTAACCTCCAGTTTGTCCCAGAACTCTTTAGTTGACTTATAATGCATTACCTTCACAAATATAGGGTTTGTTAATCCTCCTAGAATGGCATTGACTACTCTTGAGTTTTCATTGCAAATCTTATTTCTTGCAGTATCTGTGGGTGGAGTAGTTGGTGCAGTGTAACCATCTACTACAGATTTCCAAACATCAAAACAAAGAGCCAACAGGAAATTTTTCATTCTTATTTTCTATAAAACATAACCACCTTCGTTAAACAATGGTGATTTATTGGAAGACATTCCCTCTTGTTGATCTATTTCTTTCAGGATCTACCTTCCAGTTATTAGATTGTGCTGAAGGTACTTGCTCTGATACCAATTGTTGGAAATAATGAGAGGGGGGAGTGAATCAATATTACCTTTTTAAACAATTATTAATTAATTTGTTACTCTAATTATCATCACTATTGATCAACAATGGACTTTGTATCTAAAAAATTAATTATATAAGTATACTTCAACAAGCATTACAAAGTTTATAAAGAATAATCTTGTGTTTGTGAAGGACACCAATCCTATTTAGAGCACCGACTCTAGGAGACAAAAATCCTCTTCTTCAGGGAACCAACCCTAGGAAGCACCAACTCCCTTGTTTTAGGGCACAAACCCTAGGAATCACCAACTCCCTTGTCTTTAGGGAACCAACCCTAGGAAGCACAAACTCCCTTGTTTTTAGGGTACCAACCCTAGGAAGCACCAACTCCCTTATATTTAGGGAACCAACCCTAGGAAGCACCAACTCCCTTGTTTTCACACTTTACTTAGTAAAGAATATGAATCATTCATT
>ML819260.1:17567-31287 GCA_009831015.1 Picea engelmannii
TTAGTAAAAAGCAAGGATCCATCTCATTATCCACTACAGAGGCAGAATACATTGCTGCTGCTACTTGTTGCACACAAATTTTATGGATGATACAAAATCTTGCAGATCTGAAGGTAAATTACACTAATCCCATTCCAATTCATTGTGATAACAGAAGTTCCATTAGTGTTTCCAAGAACCTTGTTCCTCATTCCAAGACTAAGCATATTCCAATCAAGTACCATTTTCTCAGAGAACAAGTTACAAACAGAATTGTTCAACTGAATTTTATACCTTCTACAGAACAGATTGCTGATATCTTTACTAAACCATTAGCAACGACCCCTTTTGGATACCTTCATCAAATGTTGGGGGTTATAATCTCTTGTGTCTAATCTATTCACCTGGTCAGGGGGAGTACTTATTGAATATCTGGTGTATTTCCAAGATGCTTATAGTCGACAGGGGGAGTATGTTTTGCAACAGATCAGGGGAAAAATGTTTCTTCTTTGACATTGATGTCAAAGGGGGAGAAAAGGAGTTCGGGAGAAGAGATCTGAATGGTATGTGGGTGCTTTTATTTCCATCAATGCCAAAGGGGGAGATTGTTGGCAAATATTTAACAAATAATGAATGCTTGTCATTGATGGCAAGTACAGTAGTGGTGATGGCTTGAGTACAGCAGCGATGATCATCAGAGCAGTGATAATCGGGGAAGAGCATCAACTATGTTCATTAGATCTCTTTCTGAATTCCCGATGGCCGTCAGATCTGAATGAAGACAAGAAGAGCACACTGAAAAGGAGGACAGATCTCAGAGGTTAGATCCAAGTGCAGGACCCGACCATCATTGGATCAAGAAGAACCTGCACGTTCTTTAAAGTGAAAGGATAAGTGAGCGTAATCGCAATATGAAAAATCTCGGCATAATTTGAGCCGTCAAATCAAGATCACATCTGAACCATTGATCGGTGTTTCGAGGATCGCGTGTTGGAAATTTCAAAGAAACAATGCAACAGGAATCTTGATTTCTCGATATGCAAAATCCCGACGTAATTTGAGCCATCAAATCAAGATCACATCTGAATCGTCGACCCGACTCACGTCAAAAAACCATGTCAGCTAGGAACACGTGTCACAACCAGGTAATGACAAGTGTCAAACTGATTCAACATTTCAGGCACATGTAAGTCACGAATCAGAGTGACATGTGGCAATATTCAACACGTGTCAATCCACGTGTGACGTCAGCAGATGGACACCTTGTTGGAGTTTCAAGGATCGAGAGTTGAACATGTCAAAGATTATTGACATCAGGAATCTTGATATTGCGATACGTGAAATCGTGATGTAATCTGAGCCATCATATTAAGTTTGAATCTGGACCGTTGATTCCAGCCCTTGTCGGAGTTTCGGGAATCAAGATTTGGACATGTCAAAGATTATTGACATCAGGAATCCCGATATCGCGATATGTGAAATCACGATGTAATCTGAGCCATCAGATTAAGGTTGAATCTGGACCGTTGATTCCAACCCTTATCAGAGTTTCGGGGATCGAGAGTTGAACATGTCAAAGTTTATTGACATCAGGAATCCCGATATCGTGATATGTGAAATCGTGATGTAATCTAAATCGTCAGATCAAGATATGATCTGGATCATTGATTCGACTTCTTTACGGAATTTTGAGGATCAAGATTTTTAAGTGACAAGAAAATTGAACATCAGGAATGCCGAAATGTCGAAACCCGATTTAAAGGCAAGATTAATAAAGTTCATCCAACGATGCGGATAAAGTGGAATATGATCGGAAGGTTATTGTTCTGTCTCATAGTTAACCCCTCAGTTACGATTCTGTTAGTGAAACAGACTCGTGATTGCAAATCAGTTAGCATTTGAGTTGGCGTTTTAGTTGCTCAGACAATTGTCTTTCTTTTGACTAAGGAGTTGGGAAGTTGAACCATCGTGTAGTTGTGTATAAAAGAAAATTACATAGACTGTGTACGGTTGGTTGTTCCGGATGGAAAATGAACGAAACAGTAAGAAAGGAAAAATGAGAGGATGCGTAGCATGAGACTGAGAAAATGTGCAGAGTGAGATGACAGGCAAAGCAGAAGCAGAGTAGAACGACATAAAGAGTAGGAGCAGAGAAGATATTCATAATATTACAATAATGCCATAACAGGTAGAGGCATATCAAACATGGGGTGCATTTCTCCTCTAAATGTGTTGGATTTGAGATCCTTCTGGATCTATGATTGTTGTTTAGAAAAAAAATCCTTTCTCCTTCAAATACCCTTTAGAATAATGATACAATTTGAACATATGTAAGTACATACCTTTGATAGTATCGATAGGTAGAGTCATCATTCAACAACAACTGTAAGGAATAACGAACCTTCAAAACTTCAAATATGCTTCAACTTGTAACTTAAAGTTGGCTGGAGATTTTATAGGGTAAGGCGCACTAGGAAAATAAAAATAAGTCCCAACACTTCACAAAAACTTTCACTGCAATTGGTACTGTAGCCGGTGTTGGCACTGCAGTTGGTGTTGGCACTGCAACTAGTGTTGCAAATGGCATGAAGGAAATCGAACTCCAACTACAACTAATACTGTAACTGATACTGCAACTGCAACTGGTACTTCAACTACAACTGCAACTACAACTTAGGGTTTTATGAGGAAACCCAAACTTTTCAAACTTCAAATTTCAAAATTTTATTCCAAGGAATAGATGCGCCCTCCTAGGGCAAGATCCTAGATGTGGTTACTTCCCCCAATGTCCTCCTTAAACAGGGAAAATGTCACACTTATTTTTTATGCATAAACCTTAATTCTGTAGCAGCTGCAATACTGAAAAAAGGATTTTGGAGAGGGTGCAATGAGGCTAGTCACTTGTTATAAGTTGTGAGTTGGTCTCTTTCATGACTGCTTTGATACCATGTTGAGGTTTTACTTATACAACTAGCAGTTATAGTTCTTCTTTATTATAATAATCATTTAGCACATTAGCTGCATAAATAAGATAACTGAAAGAGAGGCCATCACAGAAAAAATAGAGACAGACAAATTATCTTGGGAAACCCTCATGGGGGAGAAAACCCAACAAAACATTCCTCAATATAGATAGACCAAATACTGAACAAAAGATCCTCCTCTACTCCTTCACTAGGAAGAGTAATACACCACTTAACCAAGAAATACCAAGAGATAGACCAAAAACCCTCCTTGATTTCACCCCCAGTTGCAACAGCTTCTCCTCAAAGACTTGCACATGTTTCCTCTTGTTGCAGAGCTCATGAGTGAGTATGAAAATGAGGTGTTATTCTCTCTTATAAATAGTGGTTTGGATAGCCTATAATTAGGTTTGGGCTGACCCGTCACTTTACCCTCTTAAATTACATTTAATTGTCAAGGAAAAATAGGGACGAGATTTTCTAAGGCACAATAGGGCCCAATTAAATATAATATTATAATATTATTTAACTCTCTCTCAGGTAGAATATTCTTTGAAGTTACAATATTTCAACACTTGTCCCTAATTGCAGTGGACGTAAATGATATATATCAGTTCAATAAACATAACAAAGGCTGCAATAATAGTGCTAAGAATATGATAAAATAAACAAACGGCAAGCTAGTGAAAGGTAGCTCAACTCAACAATGATTAAGAGATAACTTTAGAACAAAAAAGAAAGGTTGAAACAAAAATTTGTTGTAGTGATATTATCATCCTTATGGATGTAGCAAACCAAGATTAACAACAGAAAAATCATCCACTAGAAACCACCTCTAACTAGCCCAATAGGTGCACTAGGCTTAGTAGAGAGTTAGGAAAAAGTTAGGGCTAAATCCTAGGGTTAGTTTAGGAGTTATTAAGAATTAGGGGGTTAGTTTTCTACAGCCCTATTGGTTGTAGGTTAGTTTTATAACAACAACAATAATTTGTGGTTGAAAGGGGACTCCTCAATGAGGCAAGGGAGCCAAAGGCTCAAGGAACACTTTCCCAAAGAGACAACTCTAAAACTTGAAAATTTCACGTTTACCAAGGCAACAATTTATATCTCCATTGAAACAAGTAATGACTAGTTCCTTCAATAATTGGGTTAATGGAGTCAAGAAAATAAAGAGATAGAGGTACTATCTCCTTGGGGGTGTAAATCCTCTTACTCCCCAAGGAAAGTATCTCTAGCTAGGATTTATGCTAAGAGGGTGTATGCACTTATACTTCTCTTAGAAACCCTTGTTAAACCCATAAAATTTAAGAATCAAATTATGGAGACTAAGATGGGGGTGTATTCCCTTATACTTCCCACCTATTTCTATCAAATAACCTTGACTTGAATGACAAATGATAGCACAATGTAAAAGCCTTAACAATTCAAGGAAAAATCTAAAACAAACCACCACAATAGCAAAAGAATAACCTTCCAAGGCTAACCCATCACTTCCATCAAAAAATAACCAAAGAAATAGACAGATACAAGAGCAAAAGATAGAGAACTAGACAAAGAGAGTGAAAATTTTAGTCCAATACTTCTCACAATGGGAGAGTTATATTCTAAAATGAGATCTTATGATCTTTATTTATACAAAATGTCACTAAAAATAGTTTGTCCACATAATTTTAGGGTAAACCACAAGACTAAGTGTAAACAACCCTAATATTTCCCCTTTACACAAATAATATTAAACAATTCACTTAAAGTTTACTTTTACACAAAAAGAAACCCTAACTTGAGGTGATGTCATCCCTTTAGGGGACGTTTTGATACTAGGAGCAAGTTGTTGGTGTTGGAGAAGTGTAGTTGGGCTTCCCAAAGCCAGTCGTCAATCATCTAGGCCATTTCTTCATGGTCAAAGCCCCATTCTCCTCAAAACTTCCTTGTGTCAATGAATGATAACATCACCACCAAACCATATCCCTCTAGATGACATCATGCCTCTAAAAATGACGTTTTACCCCCCCCTAGGAAAAACCTTTGGCATGTGAGGGCTAGTTCATATCGTCCATCATGTCTTCTAGGCCTCCAAAGGTGTGTCTCTCTCATTTGGCATCTAGGCCCTTGGCATCCAACATGTGGGATTCAAGCCCCATGGAAGCCCAATCTAGGATTTTTCCTCCAAAACTGTCCACCAACTAGGTCCTACAAAGATAAATAAGCATGCACTCCAAGGATCTCAAGTCAAAATATCATGATGAGTAAATCAAATAAATAAATGAGCCACCTAAGCATGTGCATCAAATATTACCATTTCAAATAACTAAGTGCTCAAAGACATTATGTGACTTGCCAAGCTTGGATATGTGAGGGTTGACGAGGTGTCCTATTGGGTAGATCTTTCCCCAAGTCAAGGATTGTTTCCAGGAGATACCTCTCTAAGCCATGTAAAGTGGATGAAGTGTTTAAGGATCAAGACTCAATGGGAATGGGGTTTATGACATGCAAGGGGTTGTAGTGTCTCCTCCATGGGTTCCTTTGTAGAGGGTGTGTGGCACCTTCATTTGCAATGCAATTTTTCCAAGCCCGTCATTTTTCCATTCTTTTTTTCTTTCATGTTTTAAGGATGATTTGAAGGCAGCCATTGTATTGGCATGGTGTCTAAATAATGACAGTGATACTCAAAAATACCTTGCATAAATGAGAAGGATGGATCGTGATGAGACCCCCTTTCTCTCTGTTGTGCAATTGAGATCCACTACCTTGGATTGGTGTCTAGATGATGGTAATGTCATACCACTAGATACCTATGATCATGATAGGTCGGATTGTAATGAGACCTCGTATCCTTCAACTAACCCCCTAGTAATTCTATCATATTATTATTTTGGTTCCCCCTTTTCTTACAAATAAGTGTTTCATTACTTTCTTGGGGGATCCCTGGGAGAAGCATCTGGAAGGTTTATATATATGATTTTATCTTTTACTCAACAACAATCCCTTTGGGATTTCAACCCCTTCTTCCCATAGAATGAGGGACAACCCCTTCTTTGGTCAATACACCCTAAAATCCCAAGAGATAAAAAAACAAGAGGTTTAAGTGATGAAAAGTGGTAAGTATGGTCGATAACAATACGATGGATCTTCAAGGGAGTTCCTAGTAGAAAACCCATTCCTGAGGAAGACCACTTACTAGGGCACAATTGCAACCACCAAGGTGAAATGTGGAAAAGGCATAATGTCCAAGAATATGTCATGAAATTTAAATCAATCTAAGATATAACATACTCAAATGCCTCAAAAATTGAAATGACACTTACCATAATACCTGACTTGTACGTCATGGAGAAAGGCTCATTGCCTCTTGGAATCCAGCTGGTGTGGTGGATTCCATCTAAAAATATATGACCTCTATGGTGGTGAGAAGGGTCTCAATCTATGAAAATGAATATTTTTTGTCATGTAGTCTCTCGACACTCCATATCTGCAACCTGAGGGCCTTGAGACATAATCTCCTTAGTTATCCCACAAAATGGGGATAACATTTGGCTCCTACTTCTGGACATGTTCTCGCTAGAAAATGCATGAGAACCACGACATCTCCTGGTAGACCTGTGCCTGCCAAAACTCAAACAAAATCATAATAGCATCTAGGGTGGTGCTATCCCCCTTCATCCATATATATACAAAGACAACATATAAAAACTAATCTAGAAAAGAAAATTTTTGACATTTTTTCAAAAATTTCTAAACTAAGCATGAAATCAATATGCAAGTAGAGAAAAATGAAATATGAAATGCATCTAAACTAATATGAGAAATCAAGATGCAAAATGAAAGGAAAGAAATATGACCTACCTACTTACCTTGGGCATGGGCCCTGAAGAAGTCATGTGACCTGAACATAAGGTTGGAGAAGAGATCCATCCACTGGTAATGGCATCTTTCTCCCATCTAAGGTTGTCAAATAGTACTTTTCTTTATCGTAATTCTTCTTGATGATGTAAGGCCCAATCCATGAGTTATCATTTCTCTAGTCATACCTGGGCTTGCCCTTTCTCTTATCCCACATGAGCGCAAGGCTTCCTTCATTGAAATTGATACAAGGTGTACTCTCAACACATGAATATGAAGGATGATATGTGTAGATGATATCTTTAATGATTTCTTCAAGTTTTTCACGTTCTTTCTTCAAAATATAGATAGAACCTGGATCCTTCCCATAGTATTTTGCAAGTTTCTCTTTGTATTCATATGTTCTTTGGAGGAGCATATATATGGAGTCTTCCTACATGAAGGGTAGCACAGATGAATCATACTCAATAATCTATTAAGGAACATCATAATCACACTCACTAACATAATGATGGCCATTAGGATCAATCACATGTTTATGACCTTTTTCTTGGTTGTGCAAGATCTCATAGGTGCCATCTTCCATGGGGATTTATGAAAGGGTAAGGATCATGCTAAGGAAACCCCCAAGCGAGGAATAACATATCCTCGATAAGAGAATCCCCCAAGCATTTGGAACATAAATCACTACTACATCCATGAGGAGGCTGATATGTGGAAAATCAATAAGAAAAACCTCGATGTCCTCACACACCTCAAATACCTTGACCCTCCTAGAATCAATACCGCATAAATTTTCATAGGGTCATGTTTTCTTCAAACCAATTTGTTCCATCACTTTCAATGACATGAAATTTGTTGAGGCCCAATAATCAAGCATGTAGTTGTTCAAGCAGAGGCCATTCATGCCTAATGAGAGGTAGAAGGGAGGATTCATGTCTCTTGGTCGATCAAGATACATAGTGTGCAAGATGATAGGAGGATATTCCTTCTCAGTTGGCACTTGTAATACTTTCAAAATTTCCCTTTCACATAATGGATCTTACACATATATGTTACTTGGACCTTCATATTCAGTTTTCCAAACATGCCTGCAACATCTATATTTAACTAAATCTCATCTTCAGGAGTTGGTTTATGAGTAAAATCATGTACCTGAGGTGGATATGGAGGGGCCACTTTCTCTGTATATGGAAGAGGAGTGTGAGGTTGTGATGGAGGGATTGAAGATTTATTCCTTCTAGTGTAGCTCGAATATTACCTCCTCCTTAATTTCTTCTTTTGATCATCTATTAACTAAGTCAAGTCTCAGAGTTTCTCCTCTCGTTCTCCTCGTCTGCTGGCTTCATTGATTTGTTCTTGTGTAACTTGTTCTTCTTGGAACACACATATCGTATCAATGAAATTCATGTCGTCAAGAGAATATTCATCCTGTCGGGGCCATTCATATTCTCTGTGAGGTTCTTGGTGTGGAAGGCACCAAGCTTCTATGTCAACCATTCCGACTGGTTTCAAATTATCTCGGGCCTTTTCCTCTTGTCGAGGCCTTGGTTTCCAACCTATGGAATCTCTCTACTGTATGGAAAACTGAGGTCTGGGATCAGATTGATTTCTCTCTATAGTATTCAAATGACCCATAATCTAATTCTGCACCTGGGCAAACTGAGTACACATCTGATCTATCTTCTAAGTCAGGAGGGCAATCATATCAGGAGCATTATTGTTGGAAACCTTATTTTTTTCTTCCGCCTTGGCATGAGGGTATTGGAAAAGGTTCTACCCTTGAATCAAGGAGATTCTATTCAATGTTAGCGTTGTACTCTTTGTCCTATGCCAATGATATGGGCTTCTTGTCTTTTAGAATGAAGAGAAATTTCCCTTCAAAAGCGTTCATGTAAAGGAGACGAACTGATGAGGATGTAGGATGGAATTTTGTTGGAATATGGTTGTATAACATGTCAAATCTAGTATTGAATTCCTTCACTGTTTCATTCTCCTTTTTCTTGATTTGATTAAATTGAGCTCCAAGTGTCCCACTGTATGTATTTGTTTACCATCTTCTCTTAAACAAGTTGGAAAAATCTTCATATGACGTGAGATGATTGTTAGGAAGGCCTTTGAACTATTCAAGAGCTTCTTCATTCAATGATGAGGAAAATAACTTCATGGCTACATCCTCATGTTCAATCCCTGCATTTTCCATGTCTCGGCCCATAACATAAATATGATCCTTAGCGGTCGCTAAATTGTTTCCTAGGAACTTTGGCAACCACTTGTTAGACTCTTTTGGCATTGCATTAGGGTATCCCTGGATGGTGGACATGTTAATGGGTTTGTAGAGGTCCTTTTCCCAAGGGAAATTCATTGGAGAAAGAGGAAGGGTACTGTAGAAAAGGGTTTTGACAATGAGAGTCTTGAGAGGAGGCCTTCTATGGTAAACCTTAGAAGGAATGAACCTCCCAGGGGAAAAAGATTTGGAAGAGGAAATTTTCTAGGGAAGTGGAGTCGCTAGATAAGATTCATTAGGAGCTCTTCAAGAAAGGTGGAAAGGGAATGTCCCTTGGGTGGAGTGTTATCAGACTAATCGATAAGTGCAGACACAAACCGATCTCCCTAACTTCCACATGAAGCTAGAACAAAACAAGACAGAATACAAACTTCACCTTAGACTTCATTGTCATATAAACTAGTTTAGATAGGTCCAAGCGACATACCTTTTAAACGATGCTTGATCCTCGCTAGTGTCATCCTTGTAGCTCCTTATTTGAGTTTGTGGGATGGTGAACCTATTTAAGAAGCACAAACCAACAAAGAGAGAGAACAAAGAGATATATATATTCCAATGAATCCTATGTAAGATCAAAGAGTTATACAATAAAAGTTAAGATAACTTTATAGGGAAGAAATGTATTGTTGCATCATATTAAATGGAAACTGGAGAATACAACCCATGCCTTGATGTTGCAAGGTCCCTTTCAATGGATCTTTTCTCCAACACACACACCTTTTATCCAATTCCTTTGACGAAGAAGATCCACAATATGACTTAGAGAACTAAAGAAAAGCTCCCAAGTATAATCTGTAGTAGAACTCTTCATGCATATTCAAGTCCTTGAAAACCTTATCCTTTTCCATAAGAGATCCCTCTTTATATAGGGAGAAAGAGAGATAGATGAGGGGATTAAGATGATCCCAATAAATCAGAGAAGCGAGTAAGATCCAAACCTATCGGAGGCCACCTAATCTTCTAGAAGACTCCCTTCTAGAACATTCATGAATTTTGACTTTTCCTTTTCTTAAGAATCATCGCACCCTATGCACAGGAAGCCTACGATGATGTCACAGTCCATATTTAGTGCAGAGTGTGATGATAAGGCATTTTCTCACCCCATGCATACAACAGGGTGTGATGACGTTCCTTGCTATAGTTTTTGAAAGAGGAAAAGAAAACCACTTTTCTCGTGGAGAAAGTCTCTTTTAATATTTTCAGGGAACATGGAAATGAGTTAAGCACATGTTGTCAGTTGATCAATGGGGTGACCAAAATAATGTGAAACATGGAGTCACCAAGAAGTCTAAGGGATAAAGGATTTGGGATAGCTTTCCAAAGTGTTGTTAGGGTTCCGGAAAGGATTCAAAATCCTCTGCAGAAATGATGCCAAAATGTTATTACGCAAGTTGTCGGTTGGGAAAATGTCGACCCAACCACCAATCAGAAACAAATAGGAGAGTACCTACCCACTGTCACCTTAGGCAAGTGTTCCCGTCACTTTAGAGGTGAGGTATTCACATCAAGGGGAGAATCCTGGTGACCCTCGGGGGAAATGAGATGGAGAACGATAAGTATCAATGGATGTCTCTAGAGGTGAATTCTAAGTGGTATGAAGATTTTGGAAAAGAGTATTGGGAATTTTCAAGGGTTTCCAAATGAGTTGAGTGACCTTCCAAGTGTGAATACCTACCCGAGACACAAGGAAAACCAAGCATATAATGTAACATGTTAGTTGGAAAATCAAGTTAAGCTTGTTGTCCCTAATTTTATAGAAATTAAATGATATATATCAGATAAATAAAGATAGCAAAGGCTGCAATAATAGTGTTAAGCATATGATAAAATAAAAAAGAGGCAATCTAGTGAAAGCTAGCTCAACTCACCAATGATTAAGCAATAAATTTAGCACAAAAAAGCAAGGTTGAAACAAAAGTTTATGTAGTGATATTGTCAGCCTTATGGCTATAGAAAACCACGCTTAAAAACAGAAAAATCAGCCACTAGAAACCACCTCTAACTAGCTTAATAGGTGTCTTAGGCTTAGTAGACAACTAGGGAAAAGTTAGGGCTAAATCCTAGGGTTAGTTTAGGAGTTATTAAGCGTTAGGGGTTTATTTTTCTGGAGCCCTATTGGTTGTAGGTTAGTTTTATAATAGAAGAAATAATTTGGGGTTGAAAGGTGTCACCCCAATGAGGCAAGGGAGCCAAAGGCTCAAGGAACACTTTCCCAAAGAGACAACTTTAAAACTCGAAAATTTCATATTTACCAAGGCAACAATTTATTTCTCCAATGCAACAAGTAATGACTAGTTCCTTCAATACTCGGGTTAATGGAGTCAAGAAAATAAAGAGCTATAGGTACTACATCCTTAGGGGTGTAAATCCTCTTACTCCCCAAGGCAAGTATCTCTAGATAGGGTTTAGGATAAGAGGGTGTATGCCCTTATAATTCCCACCCAGCTCTAGAAAATAACATTGACCTGAATGACAAATGATAGCACAATGTAAAAACCTTACTAATTCAAGGAAAAATCTAAGAGAAAACACCACAATAACAAGATAATAGCCTTCCAAGGCTATCACATCACTTCCATCAACCAATAACCAAATATATATCCATATACAAGAGCACAAGAGAGAGAACTAGCCAAAGAGAGCGAAAATTTCAGTCCAATACTTCTCACAATGGGAGAGTTATATTCTAAAATGAGATCTTATGATCTCTATTTATACAAAATGTCACTAAAAATAGTTTTTCGACATAATTTTAGGGTAAACCACAAGACTAGGGGTCAACAACCCTAATCTTTTTCCTTTAAACAAATAATATTAAAAAAATCACTTAAAGTTTACTTTTACACAAAAATAAACCCTAACTTGAGGTGATGTCACCCCTTTAGGGGACATTTTGACACTAAGAGCAAGTCGTTGGTGTTGGAGAGGTGTAGTTAGGCTTCCCAAAGCCACATGTCAATCATCTAGGTCATTTATTCATGCTCAAAGACCCATTCTGGTCAAAACATCCTTGTGTCAAGGAATGATAACCTCACCACCAAACCCTAGCCCTCTATATGATGGCATGCCTCTAAAAGTGGCATTTTTCCCCTCCTAGGAAAAATGTTTGGCATGTGAGGGCTAGGTCATATCATCCATCATGTCATCTAGGCCTATGAAGGTGTGTCTATCTCATCTGACATGTGGGCCCTTGGCATCAAACCTATGGGATTCTAGCCCTATGGAAGCCCAAGCTAGGCTTGTTCCTCCAAAACTGTCCACCAACTAGGTCCTACAAAGATAGATAAGCATGCCCTCCAAGGATATCAAGTCAAGATATCATGATGAGTAAATAAAATCAAAAAATGAGCCACGTAATTTGCATCAAAGATTACCATGTCAAACAATTAAATGCTCAAAGGCATTATGTGACTTGCCAAGCTTAGATATGGGAGGGTTGACGAGGTGTCCTATTGGGTAGATCTTTCCCTAGGTCAAGGAGTGTTTCCAAGAGATTCCTTTCTAAGTTATGTAAAGTGGATGAAGTGTTTAAGGATCAAGACTCGATGGGCATGGGGTTCATGACATACAAGGGGTTGTAGTGTCTCCTTCATGGGTGCCTTTGTAGAGGGTGTGTGGCACCTTCGTTTGCAACGCAATTTTTCCAAGCCCTTCATTTTTTCAGTCTTTGTTTATTTGATTTTTTAAGGATGAGTTGAATGCCATTGTCCTAGCATGGTGTCCAGATAATGACAATGTCACTCACAAATACCTTGCGGAAATCAGAATGATGGTTCGTGATGAGACCCCTTTCTATCAGTTATGCAATTGAGAGCCACTACCCTGGCTTGGTGGCCAGATGATGGTAATTTCATAACTCTATATACCCATGATCATGATAGGCCATCTTGTAATGAGACCTCCTATCCTTCAACTAACCCCCTAAGCATTCTCTCATGTTATTCTCGTGGGTCCCCCTTTTCTTACATATAATAATTTCATTTCTTTCTTGGGGGATTCATGGGAGAAGTATATGGAAGGTTTATATATAGGATTTTATCTTTTACCCAACAACAATCCCTCTGAGCCTTCATCCCCTTCTTCCCATAGAATGAGGGACAACCCCTTATTGGGTCTATACACCCTAAAATCCCAAGAGATAAGGAAACATGGGGTTTAAGTGATGAAAAATCGGTATGGTCGGGAATGGCACGATGGCTCTTCAAGGGAGTTCCTAGTAGCAAACCCATTCCCTAGGAAGACCACTTACTAGGGAACAATGTCAACCACCAAGGTGAAATAGGGAAAAAGGAATAATTTCCAAGCATATGTCATGAAATCTAAAGCAGTCTAAGATAAAACATACTCAAATGCCTCAAATATTGAAATGACACTTACCATAATACCTGACTTTGTTAAGAACCAAACATCAATATAGCATAGAAAAACCTGAGGAAAAGTACTCAACGCCTTGAAAAAGAGACAATTTCAGATAATAAGCCTCTTCGAGGGGGCAACCTCCTTTTACGCCACTTAAATGTTCAAGTACAAGATGATTCAAAATGAAAATGTCTCCTTGGTATATATAGGAGACTTGGAGGTATAATTACAACTAATGGCCTAAAGCCGACATAAATAAAATAACATTACTAATCTAATATGCCCCAATTAA
>ML819260.1:70156-82112 GCA_009831015.1 Picea engelmannii
AAACCATCCAAATGTTTCTTTGGAGTAAAGGAGGTAGAGTATTTGGGTCATATTATATCTCATGAAGGTGTCAAGGTAGACCCTAACAAGATTAAGGCCATGATGGACTGGCTGATTCCCAAAACATTAAAGAATCTTAGAGGTTTTTTGGGTTTGACAGGTTACTACCGCAAGTTTGTTCGGAACTATGGAAGAATAGCAGCACCTTTAACAACACTAACTAAGAAGGATGCATTTTCATGGACTTCAGAGGAAACTAAAGATTTTGAACAACTTAAAGAGGTGAAGTGTAAAGCTCCTGTCTTGACCACTCCAGACTTCACAAAAACCTTTATTGTGGAATGTGATGCCTCGGGAAATGGAATTGGTGCTATCCTAATGCAAGAAGGTGTTATCACCCCATAAATTATTGGAATCAACTTATGACTTGGATATTATGGATACTATCTGTATCTAGTATTCTTATTGGCAATTGATTTTCAATTTACAAAAAGAAAAAGATAAAAGAAAAGAAAAAGAAAAAGAAAAAGAAAAAAGAAAAGAAAAAGAAAAAGGAAAAGGAAAAGAAAAGAGGGCAAAAAGAATTGAAACAAAAGCCCCATGCAATAACAGTGACTTGGTCATACCTTTCAAGCATGATCAAGTCCTTTTAAATTTTCAATGTTGATAGGTTAGTGAATGCATCTGACCAGACTGTCTAATCCTGGTCGGATAGCCCCTAGGTTAGAACTAGTGAATACATCTTATCAGACCATCTAATCTTGGTTAGGTAGCCCCTAGGTTAGAATTAGTGAATACATCTGACCAGACTGTCTAATCCTGGTCAAATATCCCTTAGGAAGAATAATATCTTAACCCAACTATTCAATCTGGGTTAATTGTCTTGTGAAAGTAGGTTAGAATGTAGATTCATTGCTTTGCTTGCCTTACCCAAATAAAACCCACTTGAAGAAATTGCTACATCAAGTCTTCGTTGCCTAAGTCTAGTTGAAATGATGTCCCCTTGGTGGTGTCTAAAACAAAATTGGGAAACCCATAAGAAGGCAATAATCCTAAGTTTTTTCTACACCTGACTTTTTCCGCTCCTGACATATGTTTCATTCACTTTCCCATGGTCCAGATCATGGTCCAGATCACGGCGCCTAGATCAAAAGTTCATATAGAATTCTAGACCCCCCCTTGTGTTCTACCTTTAACGAAGGAGTGTTCAGAAAGCGGCGATAATATCCATGCAGATTTGGACGGCCTAGAAGAGAGCGCGTGAATCCACGGCCCACATTGGATTCTGGACCCCCCCCGCCTGTTCTGCCTTTAACAGAGGGGGGGGTCCGGAATGGGTAATAACTTGGGTGCACATCTAGACGGCTCAGATGAAAGCGCTCGAATCTACGGTTCACATAGGATTTCGGACCCCCCCCCCTCTGTTCTGCCTTTAATCAAAGTGGGGGGTCCGGAATCGGCATTAAAGAGCGCGATGAGATCTACGGTCAGAAAACAAGTGCACAGATCCATGGCTCACAATGGATTTCGGACCCCCCTTGGTGTCCTGCTTTTAATCAAAGGGGGGGGGTCCGAAATATATATTTCACACAGGTGGGCCCATTGTCACAGGTGGCACAAGTCTATTGGTTCTCAAGTCTCGTCCCTCACATGGTGTCTGACAGATGCCACTCATGAACGTCATCCTCCACTAAGTCCACTTGTCCCACTTGCTTACGGGTTTGAGTCCCGTCCCATAACTGCTGTCAGTCCCTGCTGTCAGGCCTTTATCCTTCCCATTCATGATCTGCCCCCTTCGACGACTTTTACCTCCAATCACCTGCCTCCAGGTCACTCAACAGTATGCTTTGGCTACCGTCATCTGCCAACTCATCCCTAGTCGCCCGTTGTCCATTTATTATAGGATAACATACCCGTTATCCTGCTGACCTATCTCCTGCGCCAAACCGACCCCAATTTTGAATAAAACTACCATTTTCCCTTTTCATTCGTTATTCATCCATCGCGCCAGAAAACTCTTATTCCTCCATTGCTTCCACATCGCCTTCACCTACAAGCCAGTTGACCCCACTAACGTATTGTTTATTTGCAGGTACAGTTGCCGAAATGGTGTCAAAGCCCAGACAAGTGGAAGAAGAAGAAACTCCTTTTCTTCCTCCTTCGGTTGACCTGGATAAAGTTCCCTTGGTGGATAAAGACCATTTCATAACGGATACAGTCTGTAGTTTCGATTTTTCTGATCTGCAGTCATGGCTCTGGGAGATATTCCTGGACCAGAGTGATGAAATTAGACTCTAGGAGTCCAATTTGCCCCTGTATCTTTTCCCCCAGATTCATAATTTCCCAAAATTTGCCCTCAAATGCCAAGCCCATTACGTCCCCGACCAGAAAGCCATTGTTTCTTCATCTGGAGACGTCCTCTTCTTCATCACCCCAAAAGATATTGACCAGATGATGCAGATAACCCGTGCTGAATCTGCGTCCCCGTTCAACTTATAAATCCTCATTGAATTATACCAGAAAATGACATTCCCTCAGAGAGCTCAGATATTCGAGCTTTTTCTCCCCACTTCCACTCCACTCCCTTCCACAAATCCCCCCTACCCTTCTTCTATGTTCTCTACCAAAGGGAATCAAATCATATCTTCCATGTGTGCCCTGCTTGGTTACTATTCTGATCAATGGGTAGATGAGCCCATCCTGGGTTTTCTATCCATCTTCTCAAACGATGAACAGCCGACAACACAGTTCGACTATAGCACTTTCCTAGCCAATAACATCCATGAGCAATTTGCGAATTTTGCCACAGAGGGCATGTTCAGGTATTCATCCATTCTGGCTTACATGTTCGTCTATTTCCAAGCCGACAGGTTCGATTTCTCCATGCAGAATATGGACGCCAACGGGAGGCCCCAGCCAGTCACAGCGAGGACTTCTCTTCTGAAACACAATTCTGTCGAATATGACTTCACAGCGTTCATTGACTAGTTTTACCACCCTGTGGTAAGTATGTTGAGTGGCATGCCTGAGCCACGAATAAATGATGAAGTCCGGAGAATTCTACACCTCTCGGATAATGCGAAGACAGGAGACTGGTACTTGTATCAGAATCACTCTGAGATCCGAGTTTATGGGTGCGAATTGGCACCTTACAAGCTACCGAGATATATACCGGTAAGAATTTTTGCATTGGAATATATTAGACAAATAATGAATTCTGATGATATTCACTTTGTTTCCCTTAAGAAGAAGCAACAATTGCAGATCAAAGGGAATATTGGCTCTTTCATCTGCAATAGTAGAGGTGCAGGTGATGAAGAAGACAGAATGTTAAGAGAAATGAAATTCCTTACAAGTTTCACCTGGCATTATGATCCCTGCGGGATCATTTCTGAAATGAGAGTGAAAAATAAAAATGTCCCATATACGCATGAGCCCAAGCCGGAAATCGAGAGATATGCGAATCAGACAGAATGGGAGCCTGATACGCTGGTGGACGTGGAACAACAAATTGACGTTGAATAGAAGACACCTCCAACGAGTATTTTACCCACCACCACACCTCAGTTCCCCAAGGAGAAGAGGCCCCGACAGGAATCGTCTCCTCCTGTAACAGAGGTGTCATCAGAGGAGTTTAAGATCCACGCCAAAAGGCCAAAAATAGTTTCAACGACAGGCACAACAGTAGAACAAGAGGTCACAACCACCACAACGGCCACCACAGGAGTCAAGCCAACCAGTCTACCTTTCGGCTCAAGTCAGCATAAGGCAATAACAACAACAATGAAATCCACGAATTCTCCCACAGATACTCCGCCGAGCAAGACCGGGCCCAAGTTGGGCATTTTTTAAAAATATGACTTGATCAAGAAGAAAAACCAGACTCTTACTACCAGCACTTATGCCCAGTTCCAGAAGAAGTCGTCCACAGCTCAATATAGGCTTCTTTCAACATTTGACACAGAAAAAGGTAGGATGCATATGGCTTACCTCCAGGCACAAGTGTCGGATCCCAAGGTTATATTAGATTATAAAAGGGCCACATTTGAGTTTCAGGCCAAGGATGTGCATCCAGTAGATCAGATGGATCTGCACAAGCAAACTGGGGAGATGGTTTTCCACACTTTGTCCCACGCTACAGCTTCTGCATCAAAATTTCGGGTGGCTTTGAACAATGCCCAGACCCAATTGAAGCTGGAAAAAATATCATCCTTCGCAAAAGACAACAAAATCAAGACGTTGGAGGAATTGGTCCTCAAGATCAGTTACGACCCTACGAACATTAAGGCTTCCGAAGAGATGATTAAAAATAAAAATGCTGACATCGCATCCTTAAGAAAACAGCTAAAGCTCCCTCCGACATAGGACCCACAGGCAAAGGAGATAGCCGAAAAGGAAGGGGAAAAGGATGAGATGTTAAAATTACTCATGGAGCAGAATGCTCAGCTAAAGGAGATGGAGGCTGAGATAGAGAGACTGCTAAAGGAGAAAGAGCAAGCAAAGCCAATGGAAGGCATTCCTTTGAGTGTTATACCAATTGCAGGATTGAGCACAGCAAAAGTGACAGTCGTTCCATACACTACATCAGTACCACTACCAGAGGGAACAACAGACCTGGCCAAGTCTATGGAGAGAATGAACTTGAAAGAGTCAGAAATCGGCAGGCTTAAGAAATAAGTGGAGAAGCTACAAGAGCTAAAGACTTTTTTCCAAACAATTCTATCCAAAGAGAAGCAGGTGAATGAGCAAATCCGGAAGGAGTTATAGCAGCTCTAGAAACAGACAATGGCAGGAAAGACTTTGGCAGAGGTCAAAGAGATTGTGTGGACAGATATTTCTAAGTCTATAAATGAAATCTGGCCAATGGTTCAAATCATGTTTGAACAAAATGAGTTTCTCGAGAGGAGCAAGCAAGCAGTGGAGAAAATCAGAATGGAGTTGGGAGACATACCAGCCCAAGCGAATGAAATCATAAGGTTCCTGAATTCAAAGACCAAGGAGGAACTAGAAGAATTAAATATTCAGGACAGGACATAAACTATACTTGAAGTCAAAAGGGTTCTAACCAAAAGGGGCCTCATGCTTCAGCTTGAGGAGAATATTCAAGTTATGGATCAAGGAGTGCAGAAGTTTTTCAACAAGATAGATGCTCTTCAAAGGAAGGGCCTGCCTAGTCTGAAGGTCATTAATGAAAAATTAATGACACTCCCTGATTACAAGAAAAGGTTGACTGAAGTGTCTAAGGACAATTCCAAGTTTGCAGGTATACAAGGAAGCATCACAGGAAAAGCATTCATGGATGCCTTGCAGTTGGACATTAGTATCCAACACGAGATTAAACACATATTCATCATCAAGCCTACATTTGCTAAATATACAGACATGGATGAAGTGTACCAGAGATTTCTTAAAGTCACAGTGTCAGGTCATATCAGATGGGAGGAGCTGTGTGATCTACTATATTAGTAGATGATCTTCCCTGATCCGTTCACCTATCCAGTCAGAAGAGGTTGCGAAAGCACCTCGCCAACGGCCTACCCCAAAAGTTCCGCAAACAGTTGTATCGAATCATCAAGCAATTTTGATTAGTTAAGGTAGTTAGAATAAAAATAGCATGAGCACGTCCTGATCAGTTATGACAGGAATGTTTGTAATTTGTATTATAAATACTTCAACTCTCGAAGTATTGGGGGTTGTTGATTCGCACACAATATTTCTATCAAACTGTAATACTTTTGAGATCGGCCATTAATAAAGAAGAGGCATTTTACAGGATTATTGTGTATGTTCACTGGTGATGTGATTTTCTAAGTTAAGTGTTCTTCTTTCTCTGTAATCATTTTGTGTTCTGGGAC
The DNA here is from genome assembly GCA_009831015.1 of Picea engelmannii. Classification (NCBI taxonomy): domain Eukaryota; kingdom Viridiplantae; phylum Streptophyta; class Pinopsida; order Pinales; family Pinaceae; genus Picea; species Picea engelmannii. The sequence continues at coordinate 76,012 of ML819260.1, forward strand.
TAATCTTTATGAATAACGTAAAGTTGCAGGATTTATCTTGGATACCCTGTTTCCGATTCTAAGGATTTAAATGTTTATCTTCTAATACATTCAATTAAGAAATTCTTAACTGCTTGTTAGTTGAAGTTATTTTTCTTATCTTTTCTGCTCTCCATCATTTTAATTACTAAAAGATCCAGTGAATGTATTATCTCGCCTTGTGAAGTTCTTTTTCGGCATTTCTAGTTGTATCTGTTATTTGATTAAACACAGACCCTATAGCCCAATGGATGTGTAGACTGTCTCAACCAATTTATAAACCACTTTTACAACAAAACATACTCGTGCCTTTACCTAGCCTAATATCTAAACCAAAAACAAAGCTAAATCATATAGAGATATCCCTCTCTGAAGCTGGAAGGACTAGATCCCAGCTTTAAAAGCGGTTGGTTAAGGTTACCTTTGTATATTTCTTCTTTTTTTCAGCCTCTAGGAAATTTACCAAGTGCTAACATAAATGGCAACTCCACTGGGGACGAACTAAAACTGAATACCTCACTTTCCTCTCCTCTAAAGAAAGTTGACTCTGAGAAAAAAGTAATGATTAGAGGTTGATTAACTCTGTACATATTATTTTCAGAACCTCCCTTTGAAACTTTTCCCACTCTTAATGTTCCTCTATGACTGTCCCTGCAGTAGTGCAACCTAATATCGAGCCCGGACTAGCAAATCAAACGCATATAGCGTCAAACCTTTTTGACTTAATCCTCAAAACTGCCAATAACCAGGAGGAACTTGAACGTTCATGGGCAGCCATTGAACGAGACATAGTTACTCAGGAACAATTGGAAGCTAGACGACGCCAACGTAGAAATATCCCCTAGTTTCCCTCACCATAAAATAAAATATATATATATATATATATAAACCCAAAAAGAGTTCTGGCTCCCAAGAAAGTTCACACTCGATCTCGTCCAGACCTAGAACCCTCTACAGTGATAGATAATCCCGAGAAATTGTCGAGGCAAAAAACCTTAGTTATCGGTTCAGCGAGTTATACTCCCCCTCATAAGTCTCCCTTCTTTTCCGAAGAACCGGACATCCTTCAAAACTTTGATCTTGATCTTTTTCTGCTACGAAACCTGGTTAGAACACGGTCTAAAACCTTTGTGTCTAAGCTCGTCTTCGACCCAACTATGTTACAACCCCGAACCCCCGAAGTCTTGTCTCCTACAGATAAACTACAAATCACTCCCTCAGTACCGTCCAGTCCTTCATCGACTTCGTCTTCCGTTGCTACCTCTCCAACCACCAGGGTCGTTGCCCCACCTCCTCCACCCGTCATGGCAGTCCGGTATGCCCCTTTGGTGTTAGTTGCACCACTACATGCCATGCCCCAAGACTACCATACCAGACTTCCACAGTTTGATGCAATCGGAACATTAAATGCACAACAACACGTGGATAAAATGAACGACTACTTGGATTTGCAAGAAGTTGACGAAGTCGACGTTCAAATGAGACTGTTCGCCCAGAGTCTAACATGGGACGTCAAAAAATGGTTCAAATCCTTGCCCGCTGCATCAATCCCTGACCTTGTCACTTTCCAGAGAAGTTTTCTTGACTGATGGGAAGTAAAGAAAAACCCCCTCCAGATACTGTCGGAATACGAGAATATAAAAAGAAATCAGGGTGAGATGGTACAAGATTACTGCACCTGTTTTAACAATTTGTATAATGCAATCCCAATGGAAATAAAACCCCCCCAGGGTTTGGCGTTGATTAAATTCCCTGATGGATTTGATGCTGACATGTCTTACCAATTAAGAGAAAGAAATGTTTCCACCCTTGAAGACATGCAGAAAAGTGCTATTAGTGTGGAGGATAACCTGTTGGCGAAAAGAGCCCGTCAAAAGTCAGAAAGGAGGGTCATGATCAAAGAAGAACCTTCTACATCAAAAACTGATTCCAAATTGGATTTTGTGGTCATATCGTTGGAATTATTGATAGAAAGAACGAGTATTTCAGACAGAAATCCTCTGAGAGACAACACACCTGCCCCTCAGATTCGAAACCCAAATTTTAGGAGAAACCCTCCTCAAATCAAGCAAAGAGATCCGAGAGATCAAAGAGATCCAAGAGATCAAAGGGATCAGAGAGGTCTTGATCAGCCGATCAGGCCTCCCTTGAAAGAAAACTATGTTGACGAGGGGGGGGAATAATCGAGGAATTGGAGGACACTCATATCAACCTCATGGGCATTCACGACAATGAGGCCATTTTCCTTACTCAAGAAGAGCAGGAACTTTTTCTGCTAAATCAAACAAGAGTAAGTGAGGAAGTCGGGGATGAAAGACAACAGGCTTTTGAAAACGCTATTTTGGAGGTGCACCACCAATACAATCTGCGAAGTAAGAAGACAGATGGAAATTCCTCGAAAAAGACGGTCGAAACGCTGAAGGTAGCTGAGACAGAGAAAGCTCCTGAGAAGACCACTACTGAAAAGTCATCTGAGAAGGGTGGGACTAACGCTACGGCGAAGAAAAACATCACCATACTAAAAAGACCAGCACCACCCGAAGTTTCACCCGTTAATCCTCCCAGTATTTCTGAGAGGAAGAACATGGTGGACCAACCAGAATCAACGAGTCAGACTTGAACTCCTGCGCCCTTTAGCCTGGAGACAGAATTGGACAAAATTAAAATCTCTATCCCACTTACAGAATTGATTAGCAGAGGTGGTTATCGTTCAGAGGTACTAAAATCATTAGCCATCGAACCTGACATAGGAACTAGGGCCTTGACTATTGGATCGACAACTCATTCAGACACGGTAAACCTCACTGATGATCATCCCGAACTCCTTTTTGGACCTGAAGTAAACGGTTGAGACGATACCGGTGATGTAGATCCCTTTTATATCAGTTTGAACATACATGATTTGATATTGCATAATGCCATGCTGGATTCAGGTGCCTCACATAATCTGATGCCTAAAGAAGTAATGGAAAAACTGGGATTGGAGGTCACTAGGTCGTACAAAGATCTACACTCGTTTGACTCTAGCAAAGTCAAATGTATTGGTTTGATTAAAGATTTGTGCATCACCCTGGTGCGGATCCCTTCTAAAAGCATGGTAATGGACGTAGTGGTTGTAGAAATTCCGCCTAAGTATGGGATGTTTCTCTCCAGGTCCTGGGGAGCTAAGCTGAAAGGAACCCTGCAGCTGGATATGTCCTACGCCACTATACCATTGTTTGGACAACAGAGGAGGTTATACAGAGAAACACTAATGAAGTATATGGTCAGTAGTCAGGAGAAACTGAACAATTACCCCCTTTACTCTGCTCATTCCGATTTGGATTTTTTCATCTTGTACAATGATGGTGACACTGAAGAGCCAGATATCCAGCTGGTGGAAGATGTAGCTACTCAAGAAGAAGGTCCAGAAAACGGTGAGGTAGCAAATATGGAAAATGTAATCGCCGAAGACTTCACTGCCGATTTCTGGAGTATGGATTTCGATGGAGCTGTAAGTAAAGAAGGAGCAGGAGCTGGATTTTGGTTGCATAATCATCGGAAAAGGTATTCAGAAAATCATTCCTATAAGTTAAATTTCCACTGCACTAACAACGTTGCCGAGTATGAAGCTTTAATGCTCGGTCTGAAGCTGTTGAAAAAAGTTGGTGCTAAGCAAATAATGGTAAGAGGTGACTCGGAATTAATAATCAAGCAAATTAAAGGTGAGTATGCTACTAAAAACCCGTGCCTTAGGGCCTACAGGAATGTTGTTCTTGATGCCTTGAAGTGTTTTAATGAAGTTGACTTGCAGGCAATGCCAAGGGGACAAAATATTCTGGCTAACATATTAGCTACGTCAGTTGCTTCCTGCAAGATTCCTTTCCACCAAACTCGCCCATACATTGTTGAAGTGAAATGCAGACCTACAGTGCCCGATAATATCAGGTACTGTAAAGTGTTTGGAAATGACGATCAGATAGAGGACTTTCTGCAATGCAAGAACGATTTTGAATGTACAAATATAGATGTAGAAAATGAAAACGAGAATGTAAATAATTCTGAATTTGAAATAGATAGTGTGAATATTGTAGATATGGTAGATACAGAAGATACAGTAGATTCAGGAGAGTTAGGAGATGACGAAATAGATACCGAAATTTTACAATTGAAAATCAATGTGTTACCTAGAGGGCTTGTCCCTTTAGAAGATCTGTTCGACAATGACGATGTAGCTAGGAAACCAAAAATAGAAGCTCATGGGCAAGAGGTAGAGGACTGCAATCTAGGAACTAAAGAGAAGCCTAGGATGGTCAAACTGTCCAAATCTTTACTCCCAGAACAAAAGCTTAAGTACATTGAACTATTCAAAGAATATTCAGACATTTTCACCTGGGGGTATGAAGATCTGAAAGCCTATGACACCAGCATCATACAACACAGGATTCCCATAAAGGAAGAACAGAAATCGTTTAGGAAGAAACTTAGGAGGATAAATCCCAAGTTGCTTCCCTTGGTAGAAAAAGATATTAAGAAAATGTATGATGCCAAGATCATAGTCCCACTACGTTTCTCTGAGTGGGTTTCTAATTTAGTCCCCACACGTAAGAAAACCAGGGAAATCAGACTCTGCATAGATTTCCGTAATCTGAACAAATCATCCTTGAAGGATAATTACCCCTTGCCTAAAATGGATCACCTCCTGCAAAGAGTGGTCGGATCCAGTTGAATTTCTCTACTAGATGGTTTCTCAGGCTACAACCAGGTCCTAGTTCATCCAGACGATCAGGAAAAAACCGCTTTCACCACACCATGGGGCACTTTCATGTACGTGAAAATTCCTTTCGGTTTGATGAACGCAGGAGCCACATTCCATAGGGCAATGGATATCGCCTTCGTAGAAGAGTCAGGTAAGTTTATTGTCGTTTATTTAGATGATGTGACTATGTTTTCCCAATCCGATGATGAACACCTGCGGCATCTTAGACGAGTTTTTGAAAAGTGTAGGAGGTTCAAAATCTCTTTGAATCCCAAGAAATGTATTTTTGGGTTAGAAGAAGGCAAACTGCTTGGACACGTCATCTCTAAAGAGGGAATCAAAATTGACCCCAGCAGAATAGAGGCCATACTAAAGTTAGAACACCCGAGAAAACTCAAAGAACTACAGTCCTTTATAGGGAAAATTAACTTTCTTCAAAGATTCATTCCTAATCTGGCCGAGCTCCTCCGAAACATTACAAACATGCTAAAAAAAATACGCGAAAATTAAATGGGATCTTGAGTCCAGGCAATCCTTCGAACAGGTCAAACGAGCACTCACAGAAGCCCCAGTTTTGATTAGTCTCGATTTCACTAAAGATTTCTATCTTTTTTCTTTCGCTTCTGAACATACTATAGCAGTTGTATTATTGCAGAAGAACAGTGAAGGGTATGAACAACCCATAGCTTTCTTCAGCAAAGATTTAAGAGATGCTACCCTGAAATATAATATTATGGAGAAGCAGGCTTTTTCTTTGGTAAAGGCTATAAAGGACTTCAGGGTCTATATTCTCCATTCTCACATCATAGCTTATGTTCCCAACGTGGTAGTAAAGGATATCCTGACACAAGACAACCCGGATGGGAGAAGGGGAAAATGGATTGCAGTTATTCTAGAATATGACATAGAAATTAAGCCCACAAAACTGATCAAAGGCCAAGGCCTTGCTAAACTGATGGCTGAATCTAACTTTCAGGCTCTCGACATTAATTTTCTAGATGTGGCAGATGAACAGGGCGAGATGGCGACTCCAAATGTTAGAGAGGTTTTTTGCAACTCTCCATGGTATGCAGACCTTATATTCGTGTTACAAAATTTACAAGCTCCCCCTGGTTTAACTAAAACTAAAGATAGATTCTTAAAGTTGAAAGCATTGAAATTCTGTATTCTAGAAGGAAATTTGTATTGGAAAGACCCTGCATGTATTCTTTTAAATTGTTTACTGAAATATGAAGCTGACAAAGTGTTGTAGGAGTTTCATGCAGGAGAATGTGGTGGCCATTTGAACTGGAAGGTTACAGCCAACAAAATACTCAGAGCTGGATTTTACTGGCCCACCCTGTTT
>ML819260.1:82212-102608 GCA_009831015.1 Picea engelmannii
CATCAGTCACATATATGAGAAAGACAGAGACAGATAATTCCCGAGGAAACCCATACAGGGTAAAAACCTCTTTTTCTTTATATGATAAGTATTATCTACATTCTTTACATTATCATACATATGAGCACCATCTCATTGTGAGGCTACAACCTCTGTTTTTGCAAGCTGCAACTTGCTGAGAGAACCAACTCTTTGTTTTCTCTAGCACCCACTAGAAGGAAGCACCAACCCTCTGGTTTCTCTAGCACCAACTCCCTAGTTTCTCTAGCACCAACTAGACGGAAGCACCCACTCCCTGCGTTCAAGAACCCACTTGAACCTTTGAGGACACCAGTCCTCCCTAGCACCTCCCAACCACCCTGGTATATAAATTCCTTGTTACTAAAACTTATTACAGTGATATAAAGTTATTCAATGGCTTACCAGCCTTGTCGTTGTTATGTTACACTACTCTGCTCTGTCTGCATCAGTGTCTTCTGCACGCCCCTTGCATTTTTCGTTCTTCTTCCTTTTATGCTCTCTGCACCATATCCCTTCAATGCAACCTTCCTCTATTATGCATTTCTTCTCCTGCGCTCTTCCTCCTTGCTCACACTTGAATCCTTCCCCACGACGACAACACTAATCTCTTCTTTGTTCCACATTCTTATAGTCCCTATGCTCCTTGTGCATGCAATATTTTCCATGCCTCTGTATGCTCACACCCCACCAATCTCCTCCACATCTCGAGTGCTTTTTCCTGATCATCACAACTCTTCAGCTTCTCTGGTGGTTCCCACCACACGTTCAACATCACTGGGTGTTCTGCTGAGAGTCCTCAACCTCTCTGGCAGTTGAGACTCCTCGTCTTCTCTGGCACAGTCGAGCTTATTCCTTTTGTTTCAGTTACAGACCTCAACTCTCATCCATCTTTCAATCCCTCTAAGAATTGTCTTCCTTCACTCGGCAAATCTTAGAGACTCTTCATCTCCTATGGTGATCACACAGAGGTCTCTTTGAATTCTCTGGCAGAGACCATCAATGGTTTCTACTAGTTACACTGTGAGGAGAAATATTAGCCCTCCGATTATGCTCAATTTCACCTGCACCGTTGGATTGGCTTCATGCGATCTTGCATTCATTTTGGCATTTCGGCATTCGGCAATTCGGCATTCGTGTGACCATGTGTCTCGACACTCCCAGTCGCGATCCCCAAAATTCCAAGGTGGAGCTTATCTACACTAGATCCTTCCTGTATATGACTGTGGCCATGACCAAGCGCTTGTCCATAAGGTGCTTTTCATGATTTCACATTTCGGCATTTCGGGACTCCTGATGTTGAGAGTCTCTGACTTCTCCATCTCCCGGTAACCGAATTCTCGGTCTCCAATACATCGAAAAGGGAGTCGGATCAATGGTCCACGATCTCTTCGAACCAACGGCTCAGATCATTTTGAGATTTCGCATATCGCGATTTCGACATTCCTGTGGTGAATGTTCTTGATGCTTCCAACTCCCGATCCGCGAAACTCGGAAATGGGGTGGGATCAATGGTCTAGATCAAACCTTGATCTGGCAGCTGTGATTAAATCGCGATTTCGAGATTCCTGTGGTTAATATCCTTTGACATCTCCAACTCTCGATCCGCGAAACTCGGAAATGGAGTCGGATCAATGGTCCAGATCACATCTTGATCTGATGATTGTGGTTAAATCGCGATTTCGAGATTCTTGTGGTTAATATTTTTTGACATATCCAGTTAGCGAAATGACGATCTTTCCCCACGTGTCCCTCTTGGATCAATGATCAAGATTTTATCGTGATTTCACAACTCCACGATCCTTCGTTGTGTATGATCAACAGTCCATTTTTGTCCTTGATCCAACGGTCGAGATTATATCACGGTTTCGCATATCGCGATTTCGTGAGTTGAAAGGTTGGAGCATTTCATTCCTTTGACTTTCCAATCAACGAAATGTTGATATGTGTCCACGTGTCCTGCCTGAAGATGGACAGTCCTCCTTCTTTCAGGTTCTCCTTGATCCAACGATGGTCAGATCCCGCGCTTGATTCTAATGCCTGAGATCTGTCCTCCTCTTCAGCGCGCTTTCCTTGTCTATATTGAGATCTGACAGCCATCAGGAAATATGAATTGTTGATCCAACTTGTTTCTCTTCCCTGATTATCACTGCGTTGTTGATCATCGTTGTTGTACTTGCCATCAATGACAAGCATACGCTGCCTATAAAACATGCCAACAAAAGATTCCACTTGGGAAGATGAGTCTTTTATACCTAAGCATCCAGAGTTACTCAAGCGTTGCGGACAACACTAGTCTCAAGGGGAGGGGCATGTTAAGACCTAATATTGGCTCATTACCCCTTAATTGGGGCATATTATATTAGTAATGTTATTTTATTTATGTCGGATTTAGGCCATTAGTTGTAATTATACCTCCTAGTCTCATATATATACCAAGGAGACATTTTCATTTTGAATCATATTGTACTTGAACATTTAAGTGGGGTAAAAGGAAGTTGCCCCCTCGAAGAGGCTTATTATCTGAAATTATCTCTTTTTCAAGGCGTTGAGTACTTTTTCTAAGGATTTTCTATGCTATATTGATATTTGGTTCTTAACATAGAGAACATGTGTGTTTTCAGAGTATAATCACCCGTTTGGAGTTTGACATTCTCACAATGGACCATGTTGAAACAAAGTTTATTTTTTCTTCTCTTAACCTAAAACTCAATTTTTCTTTGGTTAAGGAGCCACCCTTAGTTCTAAAAAGGAGTCAAATTCTTTCAAGAGTTTCGAGTTTTGAGGTTTTGCTATACACGAAGTATGAATTTTAAATAACAACTCCAAAGTCCCGATACCGAAGTCTTGAAAAGTGATTGTTTAAAAAAAAAAAATATTTAAAAGGAATAATTAAAAACGTTTAACGGCTTTCTAATCCTTTCGTATTTTCTTTTTTGGCCATCTTGACTTAAAAAGAAGTTCAAAGTCCCGATGCAATTTTCACGAAATCCCTTTTTAATCATGATTAATAAAATTTTAAACATCCCTAACAAATCGTTAATCAATCACATTTTAGAAAAATCAAAGGACTTATCACTCTTACACACTCAAGAAACCCGAAGTCCAAAATATTGAAAATATTAGGCACTTAAGAATAATTAACTTAACATTAAAACAGGGTTAAATATATTAAATGACTTTTCACATTTCTCTATTTGGGAGTTTTCGAAGACATTCCTTTCGAAATCCCAGTTTTGAATTGCCGATATATGTTAGCATTTATAACGGATTAGTGGAGATATTTTTAGCGTAAAGTGTGTATCTACAGGTGTACCATCCCCATTAAAGAATTTAATTTGTATCGCTTGTATCAATACGCTCAATTTAAGGCAAATTAAGGGTTAATAAAGGTTTGTTATTTCGACTTTCATTCTTACTTTCAGACAAGAAGCAAGTTACATTCAAAAGAGCTTACGCATTTCCTCTCTGTAACAGGTTTTCATTTTTTAGCACAAACATCATGGAACCCAGAAAAGCGCCTAAGAAGAGTGAGGAGGTCGGGGAAAGCTCAAATCTATATGGAGATGTTATATCCGATACTACACCACATGTTGTGGATTCAATCTAGTCCTAGAGGCAGATTTTTGAAATCCTGGAGCATGAGATTAGGAACTACCCCAACGATTTTGAAAACGAAGAGACTGAAAATAAACTCAGAGATATAGCAGAGTCTGAGATCCATAATATAGCCACACGACCAAGAATCATGCCTTACAATGACATGATAAGTTGGGCTTTAGAAAATACCAACATTTAGACCATGATCATTCTAAATCACCAAAAGGTCGTCGTTGACTCATTCAGACCAGAGCACATCCAAGTAATGTATAAATTGTCCCCTACTTCTAAATATATTTATAATGTCAAATTCATATAGGAATTTCAAAGAAAAGAGTGTACAACATTTGATCAAACATATCCAGGTATAATCAAAGAATGGTGGGGACTTCCAGCTAAATTTAGAGCTGATACCCATGGCATTTATGCTACAGCACTGTTAAACGAATACATGGTTTATATAGAAATGATGTTGTGTAGACTATTTGGGAGAAAAATACATACCTATTTCCCCATAGAATGGGTGCCCATTTTACATGAGGTAGTTGAGGGTTACACTTTCAACTAGTGTAAAATTTTATCAGATAACATAACCAAAGATATTGCAGAGTACCAGACGGAAAAATCAAAAGGTCGACCTATATATTTTTACATGTCTGCATATATTATGGATGTTATCTGTTAGATGGCTCCATTCCCCTTGATGAATTGGAGCTGGAACCCATCATGTGTTGAGCCCATTCATGTTTATCACTCTAAACTATGGGAGGAGAATGTTAAAGATTTCTCTCACGAAATCTATCACTACGTAGTGATACATGTACACCAAATTTTGTATGGTTATGCACCCCCTTGGATTTCAGAGCAAATCATGGGAAACCTTAGAACAATTGCAAATTGGTTTATTGAAGAGAGTTTCTCTTATGTCAAAGTTTTTGGGTGCTCGATTCCTCCTCATGCACTTCCAAAATTCCTTCCTGATAGACTGGTGTGCAGAGAAGTAGCATACCAGATAATAATAGGAGGCATTGGTACAGAGTTAAAAGAATCTCATAAGAAATTCTTGCCAGTTTTTCTTGTGTAGATTGTGAAGTTTTCATTGCTTAATATTGGCCATTCTAAAGTGGAAGCCACAGCATTAGAAGACATTAAGCTGGTAGATATTGAACTAAGAAAGCACAACTCATACCAAATTGTGGGAAATCATCTAGCTCATTGCAACATGAAAACGTTTGAGCATGAAAAATCCCACTGTGATGACATATTCAAAGGAGCCAGAGCATATGAGGAGATATTAGAGAGAGTTCAGGCATCACCCCCTGACCTGCAGACCATCTTTCTTACTTTCCAGAAGCATAGACGAAGTGGGTTGCCAAAAATACTACAAGGGGAATCAATAACCTCTCCTTTGGAATAGGAAATCATACCTCCAGGGTTCAAGCCGAAGCCTTATGACAAGAAGACTGCAGAAGAAAATTTGAAGAAGACTGAAGCATCTTCACAAAAAGCAGAAGCTTAACAAATAGAGCACCCAAAGTCAGAAACAGAGTCTAGACACGAGACACCTCCAAAGTCGAGTCAAATGAATCCTTCTTCAGCATCAACTATTCCTGCTGATATCCCTAAAACAGAAGGAGAAACTCAATATACATAGTTGGCTAGCCCTATTGCATCATTGACTCATTTACAACCAACTTTTGGGACTCCTCATCTGGAATTTATATATTTAAGTGACCTTAATCCAATATCTAGGGAAGAGATACCTTTGTCTGACTATTTTTTTAATAAAAAGGGGAAAGTTGTAGTGAAACAAGAAATGCATTTGAAAGGTGGCACAATGGTAAAGAAACACAAAGTGTTCGTAGATGGAAAGAACCTATAAGAGGAATATTTCTCCACAGAGGTAGCAGGCTCTATAGGAGATTTGGCAACAACCAATTTCTTCACAGTTGACAATTTGAAAAAAAGATTGGAATAGAGGAATCAAATGATAGCCCAGTTGTAGAGTCAAATAAAAAATACTGAGAAAAATATCAGAGAGGAGATAAACAAAGGGCTAGAACAAGCTAGAGTTGTTGACAAACAGGAAATCCAACTGCTCAGGTCTAGCTTGGATGAGATGTATAAGAATATGCAAGCCAATCAAGGATAGGTCATCCAGGAGGAAGAATTAGCGAGACAGTTGCACTATAGGCTGAATTCTATTCAGAATCAGGTGATAGATTTAAAAAAATTTCAAGCCCAAGCACTGGAGGTGCATATGAAGATAGAATCAGAGTAACAAATATTGATTTCTAAAGTAGAAGTTATTCATAACTATTTCCAAGAAGTAAGTCAATCTTCCGATAACATTTTTTTCAAAGAAAAAGAGGCTAAATCAGCCGAGGCTACTTTTCAAAAGGTAGTTGTACTTTCAGAAAAAGAAGAGGTATCAGAAACTCCAAGGTTGTCTATTGCAGAGAAGATCAGGGGTGATATCATACTTAAAGTATGGGAGGCCAACATAGCTAAAAGAAAAAAAATGGCCAAGGAAGTCAAGGATGATTGCGAAGAGACTTTCGATTTGCTAGACAAAGGATCGTTAGGTATTGGAGAAGACAATTTCCCTGGGCTACTAGGACAAATCAATATTGTAAGACATCAATTGAAACTCAAAGAGAACTTGAATGAAATTCAGGTTGAAATTTTGCAATTAAAGGAGATTGATGTTACCCAAATAGACAGGTGGCTGGTGAAGCCAAATTTAAAATTGAAATCAGTTAAGTTTGTTGACAAAGAGATTGAAGACCAATTCCTGAAATTCAGAGAAAGTTTTATTTGTTTGAGGAAAAGGATATACCAGATCCTCCTAGATTTTTTGTGCGTTTTCTAGAAAAATGTATTAAATGTCTCGGACCAAAAGAAGGAGATACTTCAAAAAAACAATGAAGTATCATATTGTAAAATCATATTATCAAGATGATAGAGAAATAAAAGATAACCATGCAAACTAATCAAGTTTACGTTTTTGTAACCATTAGCCCCTAAGAGTTTGGAAATCACCAACCGTCAAGAATTGGTGACTTTGTATAAATATAATTTTGTAAGACTGAGAAAAGGATTTTTTGTGGCCGATTGTACTAGAGAATTTTTCTCATTTACAATGATTAATGAAAATACAAACGGAGATTCCAAATTCTATCAACCCTAAGTTATGTGTTCCTCTTTAATTTAATTTTCAACATCTTTCCCTTATGTATTTTTTATGAATGTTTAAAAGCAATTTAGTACAACATCTACTATGGTTAAGAGTTATTTGGTTATCTAATTGTTTACAGTTTTTCCTCTGTACTTGCTATTAGCAATCCCAATGCCTGTAGATTATTCAGATTACTATATTTTTATGCTTCATTAGAGATCTCTTGTCTTTCTTCTTCCCCTGTAGCAAAGTGAGATTCCTCCATGATTGATGCCTCACATTGTTTAAACAACTTTATGTTTTTCTCCTATCACTTTCATGATTTTCAGATTTGACTCAGGAACAGGAAACGACCTCTGAAACTATTATGTTATTAATTTAAGTTTGGGAATTTTTTCTTTTATAATCCAAAACAGAAATAACAAACCTTGAAAACAAAGTAATAGATTTTTTAACCTTTATTCCTCATGATTGTACCTGTTACATGACAACCCAATATAGAACCCGACCTTTCAGATTAGACTAGCATTGATTTAAATTTATTTAACACTATCTTACAGGTAACAAACACCCGGGTTAAATTAGAATGTTCATGGTGTTGGATTTCGGAAGTCACCCCTGGATTGCTAGCAGGAGCAGAGCCTGAAGCCCATCAGTTTTTATGTCACGATTTGTTTAAAGGGCGATCAAATGGAGGAAAACTCGGAACAACATCGTATCAACCCAGAAACCAGTCCTAGCATGCATGAAAGAGTGAGGTCTTGATAACATCCAAACAGTGAGTCGTAGTAAAAGGGTGAGCAGGTGGAAGACTTACGCAAGAAGAGTGTAAGGTCTATCACAGACATCCGGTTCGGGACAGACTGAAGAGGAATGCATTCGAACACAAAATCCTTTTACATTCAAATACAAAAACCAGAGGGCACGACAACGCCACAACAAATCCTTTATTGCAACAAGTTGCACTACTGTGAATCCTCAGGAAAAAGATGAAACAAAGATGGAAAACAAAGAGAAATGTTTGTTATAAACCAAGAAATCTCAAACACAGAGGAACAACTAGGAAACCAGAGTATCTACTGAAACTTTACAGTCGGGAGCTTAGCTCTACCATCGATAGATACAAAAATGGCAAAAATGCGTATATATACTCAAAACAACAACAGCAGCGGAACCAAGAAAATGTAATAAAAGCTTTGCGTCTGCATGGCTTTTGACACTCTGCAGCCGAAATCTTTGAATAACCGTGCAACTTATGGCAAACGCGATCGATCTTCTGACAGTTACATCGGCGAATCGACGTGCCTTTAATTCAATGCAGGACGTCCCCATTATGGCGGAGACGATGTCTAACCACCCTCAACCGCTTCAATAACTACTTCTCGGGATCGAGAACGGCCAGACCAACTCAGCTCCTCGGGATAGGGAAGACTTCTCGCGCTGACACCTGGAACAACTGAATAGCTTGAGGGTCAGACCTGAGGGCCAGCGTGGAGGACATGGAGCAGGGCAGGAGTGATGGCGTCGGGGGAGCGTGAAAGGAGTGGCGAGAAGTATGAGTGTTGACAGAGAGGGATGACAGAGGATGATCCATGGTGGAGGACATCCAGGTGGATGGGGGAAAGACAAAAAATGGTCTCGCCTTCGGGTGAGTGACTGGTGTGGAAAAGAACGGGACGCGTGGCAGGCAATGAGCGGATGGTGGGAAGAGGAGAAAGCCACGAGGACTGAAGAGGAGGGGTGAATAGACGACACACGACAACAGGGGAAAGGCGGAGGGAAGGATGAAATGACAGGAGGAGGGCCCATGCTGGTTAATCACAAGGCAACTGAGAAAGGCGTGGCTGCATTGGCATCGTTGATCTGAGCGCTGGGATCTCAGCCGTAGGAAGCTACTTTCACGATTCCAGACCCCCCCCTTCTGCTTAAAGGTAGAAAGGTGGGGGGGGTCCGGAATAGCCTTCAGCGCCGTTGATCCAGGCACGCTCACCTGGGCCGTCGGAGAGGTGCGCCCCCGATTCCGGACCCCCCCCCCCTCCGCTTAAAGGTCAAAAGGCAAGGGGGGTCCGGAATTTGTTGTGCGCCATCGATCTAGGCGCGCAAATATGGACCGCCCGATCTCGTTTGTTGTTTACCACGGGTGCATTGTCGCCCAAAACTTCGGACAAGTGGGTTTTAACCCCCATTCTTTTTCTATCTAAACCCCCTAAGCAAGAAATATCGCTAACATTTGGCTCCATGGGGGATAGATTCGTCCCTGCGATGCTCTAAGAACTCTTTTGCAGACTTAGTGCCTTATCCATTGGGCTATGGGGTCATTTATTAGTCCGAAAAACAAAAAATAAAACAAAAACAACATTTACAAAACAAAAATGAAACGAGCCGACTGCGGCTCACAGAAAGCACTTCTTCAAGAAATGCCCATTGACTGGGCCACTGAAAACTTCATTGCCTTCCAGATCCTGCAACCTGTAAGTGTTGTTAGAGAACGCTTCAAGGATCTTGAAAGGTCCAAACCAGAGGGCATCAAATTTACTGTGTTTGCCCTTTTCCTGCCTGGGTGCATCCCACTTGAGCACCAGATCACCCTGCTCAAATTCTTTCTTTTTATTTTTTCTGTCGAAAGCTTGCTTGATCTTCTGCTGACGATTGTAAGCTCTGTCCAGGACCTTCTCTCTGATCCGCTGCACTTCCACCATCTGATGAATCCTTCTGAGCATAAGATTAGGCTCCCCCTCATAGTCATGGAGAAGATTTGCCACAGGTAAGGCAAGCTGAGTAGGGAAAACGGCCTCAATCCCATAAACAAGCTGGAAGGGTGAGAGACCCAAGGACTTCTTCGTTGTCACTCGATCGGACCAGAGAGAGAATTTGAGCTTTGAATCCTAGGCCTTCTGATTGTCCTCCAGTAATTTTTTGATGAGCTTGATCAGGCTTTTATTGGAGGACTCTGCCAGTCTGTTTCCCTGAGGATAGTAGGGAGTGGAGTGAATCAGCGAAATCCCAAATTGTTCACAGAATTTGATCAGGGGCTCAGACCAAAATGGAGAAGCATTGTCGATGACAATTTTGCTAGGACAGCCGAACCTAGCTATGATGTCTTCCAGGAAGATGATGATCACTTTGTGAGAAGTGCTTCTGGTAGGGAAAGCTTCTATCCATTTAGTGAAGTAATCGGTTGCTGTCAGAATCCATCGGTGCTGACTACTTGAGGGGGGATGAATTTCCCCGATAAAATCCAATCCCCACTGCTGGAAGGGCACTGAGACCACCACAGGTTTCAATGGCAAGGATTTGAGCTGTTGCTTCCCTGAGAATTTCTGACATTTAATGCAAGCTCTAATTTCTCTGCAGACATCAGGAAATAAGGTGGGCCAGTAGTACCTAGCTCGGAGGATATTTTGAGCTGTGGTATTCCAGAAATAATGGCCTCCACAGAGACCACTATGGAAGTCATATATAACTTTCTGGGCCTACTACGGGTCCAGACACATCAGTAATATCCCCTGGGGATCCTTCCAATACAAGGTTGGGCCAATAAGGCAATACCTGACAGCCTTGAGCTTTAAAGCTCTTGCCTTGCTCTTCTCCATCCCATCAGGGGGTCTCAACTCCTGCAGGAAATACAAAATATCTTTGTACCAGGGGCATGCTGACAGTGGCACAGTGCTTTGGGAACCCCTGTTGGATGATTCAGCTTGTTCATTGATCAAATTGATTTCCAAAGATTTATAATTGGATTCAGCCAGAAGCCTGGCTAAACCCTGCCCCTTTATTAGCTTGGTGGTCTTGATCTCCAGGTCGAATTCCAGGATCTTGGCGATCCATTTACTTCTTCTCCCGTCTATGTCAGGCTGTATAAGGATGTCCTTCACAGAAGTTGAAGGGACATATGCAATGACCTTTGAGTGTAAGACATAGACCCTGAAATATTTGAGAGCTTTCACCAAGGCATAAGCCTGCTTTTCCATGATCTCGTAGCGGAGCTCTGCATCTCTCAGCGCCTTACTAAAGAAGGAAATAGGTTGTTCTTTCCCTTGATCATTTTTCTGCAACAGAACCGCTGCCACTGTGTCAAAAGAAGCAAAAGAAAATATTATAAAATATTTAGAATAATCCGGACTGATCAATACAGGAGCCTCGGTCAATGCTTTCTTTATTTGGTCAAAAGACTCCCTGGGTTCAGCAGTCCATTTTATTTCATGGCCTTTCCTGAGCATGGTTGTGATATGTTTCACCAATTCAGCAAAATTTGAGACAAACCTCCTCAGGAAATTGATCCTTCCCAAAAATGCTTGGACCTCCTTTTTAGATCTGGGAAGCGATAGGGCATGAATTGCTTCCACTCTGTCAGGATCAATTCTCACTCCTGCTGCTGAGACTATATGGCCTAACAGTTTCCCTTCCTGCATAGCAAACAGTGATTTCTTGGGATTCAGGGAAAGGCCAAACCTGCGGCACTTCATGAAAACCTTCTTTAAGTGGCAATGATGCTCAATATCAGTCTTGGAGAAGACTGTTATGTCATCTAAATATATCACCACAAACTTATCTTTTTCTCCGATGAAGGTTATGTCCATGGCACGCTGAAACGTTGCTCCCGCGTTCATTATCCCAAATGGCATATTGGCATACATAAATGTTCCCCAAGGAGTGGTGAAGGCTGTCTTTTCCTTGTCCTCAGGCATGACTGATATCTGGTTATAGACAGAAAATCCATCGATCATAGATATCCTGGATGCGCCAGTGACCCTCTGCAATATGTGTTCCATGTTGAGCAGGGGGTAATTATCCTTCCTCGAACTCCTGTTCAGGTTCCTGAAATCGACACAGAGTCTGATTTCTCCGCTCTTCTTTCTTACTGGGACCAAATTGGCTACCCAACTGGAGTATCTCAAGGGGACTATGATTTGGGCATCCAGCAACTTTTTTACCTCCCTCTCCATGACAGGCAGCAACGTAGGATTTATCTGTCTCAACTTCTGCCTGAAAGGTCTATCCTCCTCCTTCAGTGAGATCTTGTGCTCAATGACTGACGTGTCATATGTCTTGAGGTCTTCGTAGGTCCAGGCAAACACGTCAGCAAACTTCCTCAACAACTTAGTATATCCGATCCTCCGCTCCTCAGTCAAACTTTTTGACAGCTTGACCAACTTGGGCTCCTCCGGTGTACCTATATTGCACTCAGTCGTATCATCATCATCACCCGAGATCCTGCCCTTTACCGACACATCATTTCTATCGAACAATCTTTCTAATTTGATCAGCCCTCTTGGTATATGATTGCTCGGCAGTTGAATAATCTGATGGTCAGCAACTTTGTTCGATAACTCCTCAGGGTGGTGATCAGGTTCCTCCTCGGGGTCCTCATCTATATGCAATGCAGAGAAGTCATCAATGGACTGGAGGAATTTCTTGATCTCCTGATCGTCTTCGAATACCCTCCAATGTTTGACATTGTCTGGTACAGAGGGTCTGTATCTTATTTCCACCTCAGATCTATCATTGGGCAGTGCAAGAGCTTCGAATAGACTAGCTGAGAAGACTTGGAAATCGGCTGAAGCATTTTCTTCCCTTGGAATGAAAGAGATGTTTAAAGCTAGGAAGAAACTATCAATTAGATCCCATACCTCGTTCCTGTAATTATTGAGGCGAGGGTGCTTGGTCTGATAAATGTTTTTGACCTGCTGGACAATTAATTCTGCATCCCTGAACACAGCCATCTCCCTGATTCCCATTTCTTTTGCAGCCCTTAATCCTAGAACCAGAGCTTCATATTCTGCCACATTGTTGGTGACTTCAAATTCCAGCTTGTATGACAGTGATATGGTCTCCTAAGAAGGAGATTTGAATACCACCCCAGCACCTGCACCTATATTGGAGGAAGCCCCATCAAAGAACATCTTCCAAACAGAGGTGTCTGGAGGAGGCATCCCCTGATTAAGACTGAGCTGCTTTCTGATCTTCAAAGGGGGCTCAGGTTCATCAGTGAACTGCAATAATCTAGATCCTAAGTCAGTGTCCAAGGCATAGATGGGATGATTAGTGGGGTTTGCTTCATCACTGACTATGTAGGCTAGCTGGGCTTCTCTGTATAATCTCCTATGTTCCCCCCCAAAGACTGGAATGGTGGCATACGTGAGGTCCATCTGCAAGGTTCCCCCCAGTCTCTTAATCCAAGATCTTGACAACAACATGCCAAACTTGGGGGGAACATCAGCTACCACTATATCCATGACCATACTTTTCATGGGTAGCTGAAACAGGGAAACTACCAGGTCCTTGATGACTCCCAAACATTGCACCCTCCTGGAGTCAAAGGAATAGAGGTCATGATATGCTCTGGTGACTTCTAATGCTAGTTCTTCCATGACGGCTTTAGGCATGAGGTTGTGGGAGGCCCCTGAATCCATTAGGCAATTATGCAGTACTTTGTCATGTATGTTCAGGGAGGTGTAGAAGGGAGGAGATGAATCATCTCTGTCTTCTACCATAGGACCTAGGACCACTGCAGGCCTTTCATATTGGAGGCTTATGAAGTCTGTGGAAGGGCTCGTGGCTTCGGGCTTTAACAGGTCGGAGAAGCGCCTTTTGAATTCCCCATGTTTAATTAACTCAGTGAGGGGCACAGGGATTCTAATCTTTTGAATCTCATGCTCGAAATTAAAGGAAGATGCAAGCTTTGGAATTTCTCTAATTTCAGGAGCATGGCTTTGAATAATAGGGGAGAGAGGTTGGGCCTTCTTACCTCTGTCGTTGTCCGCTATCTCTTTAGCAGGCTTTTTTGCTCTAGTGGACGACTTGGGAACATCAAGTGTTGCTGCCTTCTTATCAGATCTCAAATTGTACCTGCCTCGGCCACTGCCAGCTTTGTCTCCTCTGCTCAATTCATGTAGCTGATCGTTCATGAGGGATGCCTCATATGCTGATTTGGTCAGATGAGGGAAAGGAGGAGTGACTTCTACAGAGTGGATTTTAGGCTCATTTGTTTCCTCTTGCTCTTCGTCGGCCACAAAATTGTTCTGGAAGGGAGCTTGAATTCTTTGGTCATCTTTGTCTCTTTCCTTCTCTTTATGCATAGTCGGAGGAGCAAAATTGTTTGGTCTCCTGAAACCTCCTCTGTTCTCTGCGTTCTGAGGGCCCTTATACATCTACCTCCTTTCCACCTTCAATCTCTCCACATCTTCCTTGAGAAAGTTCATTACTTGTGCCAACTCGTTTGCTTGAGGGTGGGACAATCATGGGCCGGAGGTGGTGGGGTCAGAGGTCGAAGATTCTGATTTTCCTTTTCTTCTGTCTGTGTCATCCTTGTTCCTCAATCTGTCTGCTGCTAGTATATTAGATTCCACCTCTATAGCTGCATCTTTCATTTGAGCTAAAGAGGTGGCTCTTCTTTCTCTTAACACGAGACAGAAATCAGGGTCAAAGGCACTAACATATGAAATCTGAGCAGATGCTTCAGAAGGCTTTATTTCTGCAGGAATCTTATTATACATCTTGTTAAATCTCTTGGAAAAGTCATAGACTGACTCTCCTTCCTGCTTTTTCAGGGACCCAAACTCAGTCATATAGTATATGTAATATTTTCTATCTCCCCACTGCCTCAGGAAAACATTATCCAGGGCTTCAATACCAGCAATAGATCCAGGGGTCAGCCCCCTGAACCACTTTCTAACCTCACCATCCAAACTCTGGACAAACACTCTCATCCAGACGTCTTCATTCTCAATATTGAGGTTATCTGCATAACTGTAAAAAGCAGCTAGGTGCTCTTCAGCAGTTATGTCTCCCTCCCCTGTGAACTTGGGCATATACTTCAAGTAGTCTCCAGCAGGGAGAGGGTTCAAAGGCTGGGGTAGAATCAAAGGAGCATATCTAGCAGCGACTATAGCATCCATCCTATTCTGTGGGGGATTAGCACCAGCCATAGGGACGTTGAGTGGAGGAGAACTTGGAGGAGATGGAGTGTGAATAGGTGAGGTAGGAGACGGGGTTCTCACAGGAGAGGACGGGGAAAACAGGGAAAGGTCAAAAGGACTCGAATGTGCAGAGGCTTTTCTCTGTGCAGCAGTAGTAATCAAAGGAGGAGTGGTGAAACCTCATGAGGGGGGAGTGACAAGGATCTCTCCCTCCGATACTAGATCAGGAGGGGAAAACTCAGTAGGAACACTTCCAAAGTTCAGAAAACGGGAAACTTCAGAGGAAGTACGACTAGGAAGGTGAGAATAAGAAAATGGAGTCTTCACAGAAGGGGAGGGCGTATTACCTATTTCACTGACAAAAACTTCTTTTGCATCTCTCTTTCCCTTTCTGCGCACCACTTCCAAGTCTTCTTCCGGAGTGGCCAAAGGAAAATGTGGATTCGACCTCGTATGTCTGCCTCTCGAAGCCACAGCTGATAGAACAGGTTCTCCCCAACGGAGTTGTTACAGTGGAGTCGCCAGGTGCACAGTAGCAATCTTCAAGTTGTGATATCTGATGCACCTTCAGAAATCATCTAATCGTTGTCGTTCTGCCCAGGGAAAATCTTCAACTTCGTCCCCGGCAACGGCGCCAGAAATGTTGGCTTTCGGAAGTCACCCCTGGATTGCTAGTAGGAGAAGAACCCGAAGCCCATCAATTTTTATGTCACGATTTGTTTAAAGGGCGATCAAATGGAGGAAAACTCGGAACAGCATCGTATCAACCCAGAAACCAGTCCTAGCATGCATGAAAGAGTGAGGTCTTGATAAACTCCAAATAGTGAGTCGTAGTAAAAGGGTGAGCAGGTGGAAGACTTACGCAAGAAGAGTGTAAGGTCTATCACAGACATCCGGTTCGGGACAGACTGAAGAGGAATGCATTCGAACAAAAAATCCTTTTACATTCAAATACAAAAACCAGAGGGCATGACAACGCCACAACAAATCCTTTATTGCAACAAGTTGCACTACTGTGAATCCTCAGGCAAAAGATGAAACAAAGATGGAAACAGAGAGGGGCGACAGAGGATGATCCATGGCGGAGGACATCCAGGTGGATGGGGGAAAGACAAAAAACGGCCTCGCTTTCGGGTGAGTGACTGGTGTGGAAAAGAACGGGACGCGTGGCAGGCGATGAGCAGATGGTGGGAAGAGGAGAAAGCCACGCGGACTGAAGAGGAGGGGTGAATAGACGACACACGGCAACAGGGGAAAGGCGGAGGGAAGGATGAAATGACAGGAGGAGGGCCCACGCCGGTTAATCACAAGGAAACTGAGAAAGGCGTGGCTGCGTTGGCATCGTTGATCTGAGCGCTGGGATCTCAGCCGTAGGAAGATGCTTTCACGATTCCGGACGCCCCCGTTCCACTTAAAGGTAGAAAGGTGGGGGGCGTACGTAATAGCCTTCAGCGCCATTGATCCGGGCGCGCTCACCTGGGCCGTCGAAGAGGTGCGCCCCCGATTCCGGACCCCCCCCCTCCGCTTAAAGGTCGAAAGGCAAGGGGGGTCCAGAATTTGCTGTGCGCCATCGATCTGGGCGCGCAAATCTGGACCGCCCGATCTCGTTTTCTGTTTACCACGGGTGCATTGTCGCCTAAAACTTCGGACAAGTGGGTTTTAACCCCCATTCTTTTGCTATCTAAACCCCCTAAGCAAGAAATATCGCTAACACATGGGCAACAATTGAATGGGATATAAGCATCCAGGAACACTGGGAAGCTAGACAGAGACAGTTAAGAAACCAACCATTGATTTTCCTTTCAGCAACTGATACATTTTATACCTTAACTCTCTCTACCTTTTTTGGATGCCTAGGCTTTATATTTTAAATCCTTAAGTATAAACTTTGGAACAACATCTTTTTGGCATCATTGTCGGGGAACAAAGTAACAGATTTTTTTTTCCCTAGGAAGAACGACGTCGATATTTTCCTTCTTTGATAGTGAACAAAGATTGAGAACTTTATAAGGATACTTTCATATTTCACTTGGCGAGCCCAGGATTTATAAACTGACTTTTAAACGAAATAATACCAGAAATAATCTAGACGAAAAACAGACTTCGCATGTATCCGACCCAGAAAAATTTTTAAAATCAAGAAGATACCTTAAACAGAATGATTCATCAACAAATAAGGTTTATCAACCTAAATTCACATCGTCGAACACTAAGGATCTACTTGAAAGGTCAAATTCCCCACCTTTTTGCGGAGAACTATCCACCGATATAATTGTAACCCTAGAGCCTGGATTGGTTTTACCCGAATTTAAAACTAAGACTTTCTCAACTG
Organism: Picea engelmannii; assembly: GCA_009831015.1. Classification (NCBI taxonomy): domain Eukaryota; kingdom Viridiplantae; phylum Streptophyta; class Pinopsida; order Pinales; family Pinaceae; genus Picea; species Picea engelmannii. Next base: position 99,260 of record ML819260.1, read on the forward strand.
TTTCTTTCACCAATAGAGGTAAAAGATCTGTCTCACTACCCGCTTTGATTGACATCTCTTCACTTCCTAAAGTTTGTTTTCCCATATCTCAGAACTCCGACCAATATCATGTATACCTTGACTCAACTCCTATTGATTCTCCTATATATTCACCCTGTGAGTCCGAAGAAACCAGTTCCCGTTTCCTAAGTCCCTCTTTTTCAAGTTTCCTGTCTCTTGACGAATATTTTCCTCACATTACATTTCCCTACTTAGGAACAACTGAAGGGTTACCACACCCCTTTAAAATTCCTCCTTATAATCTTCAAGTTTCAACCTCTAAATTATTAATGGTTGCGGTCGGAGGAGGTGGGGCTAAAGGTGGGGCCGTAGGTGGTGTTGGGGGAGGAGGAGCAGGCGGTCAAGTACCACTCCCTCAAACATTTTCCAAAGTGGCTACTAGGTATGCTCCTTTGTTCCTCCCAGTTCCTCTCCACGATCTACCCGAAAATTACATGAAAAATCTGTCGAAATTCACAGGAGAAGGTGATTTAACCGCAACCGAACACATCAATTTATTTGATCAATTTGCAGACATACTTGGTATTGAACATGAAAATTTTTATTCAATACTCCTAGTTCAGACTTTTGAAGGATAGGTGAGAACCTGGTTCCGAGGTCTAGCAGTAGGATCAATACGGTCATACGATGAACTGGAAAATGCTTTTATCAGACAATGGGGAGAAAGGAAATACCATCTCTACTATCTAACCGAATTTGGGGCTCTAAGAAATAAAAACTTTGAATTAGTTCTCGAGTTTAACCAAAGGTTTAATAAATTGTGTAATAAAATTCCAACCGAGGTCAAAGCTTCCCAACCTGCAGCAAAAGTAACTTTCGATGGGGATTTTGACCCTGATTTCGCCCTGTTGTTGAGGGAGAGAACATTAGTAGACCTCATTAAAATGAAAGATGATTCTTTAGAAATTGAATCAAATATGATGGCATCAGGCAAGCTAAAAACAAATTTTGAAACAGGAAATAGGGAAACTAGACGGTATAGAGACCAAGCGAGACCCTCTGGATCAGGTAGGTTTTTTGAAGACACGATGGATGACATGGAGAGAATAATTAAAGAATTGTCGAATAAAATCTCAAGAATGGAATTAGACCAATCAAAGAACAAACATTTCCCTAAAAAGGATTTCAAAAGGAATCCCAACCCTCAAACTCAACAAAGACAAATTAAGAATGAGGATCAAAAAATCCAAGCCCCCTTTAAAAGTGAAAAATTTATAGGAGGAGAAGACATGGAGGAGTTTGAAGAGTTAGAAGAAGACATAAATAATCTTGGTGATGATTGTCAACAACCTTATTTAAAAAGACAAGATTATGAAAAATCCTTAAAAACAGAGTACAGATCTGAAAATAACAAGAACAACGAGATTACAAAAGATTCAACCTATCAAGGAATTGCAGATGATATAATGGTTGAACTCCACCAGAAGTACAATCTAAGGCCTAGAAACAGAAGTTTCACAACTTCCCCAATGAAAAAGATCCTGCCAAGGGGCGAAACAGACGAGGTGGCTTCAAAAAATGTTGAAAAGAAGACTATAAAAACCAAGACCATTGACACACAACCTACCAAGACAAAGTCAGCAGAAACACCCTCCTTCAATACACTGAAAGTGGAGGTTCCTGTAACTGAAACAAAAACCTCACAACAAAATAAAGTTGAAAAGAAAGGGATAGAATCCCAAACCACAAAGATTGACAAAACAACAAGAAATTTTAATCTAGAAAATGAAATTAATAAAATCAAATTAATAAAATCAAAATTCATATACCTCTTGTCAAACTGGCAAAAAATCCAATATACAGAAAGCAAATTGCTAAAATAATTAGTTTTTCAGAAAATGAAAGTAAGGACGATGTTATAAACTTAGAAGATGACAAGCCTAATATAATCTTCGGCCCACATTTCGAGGGTGCCAGAGATATCATTTTCCCTTTCTATATCATGCTAACTGTGTGCGATCACCTGCTCCATAATTGCATGTTGGATTATGGAGCCTCTCACAATGTAATTCCTAAAGACATTATGTATGGACTTGGTCTTGAAATCACTCGACCTTACGGAGATTTGTATTCATTCGATTCAAGAAAAGTTAAATGTAAAGGCATGATACAAGATTTAGTAGTTAATCTTGCACAGATACCTGCAAAAAGAGTTCTAATGGATGTGGTTGTCGTTGATATACCCCCAAAGTATGGCATGCTTTTATCCAAGTCCTGGGGCACCAAACTTGGAGGATCCCTCCAAATCGACATGATGTACGCCATGATCTCGATCTTTGTAGGACAATTCACATGCTTGCACAGAGAAACCGGGTTGGCATTTATAGTAAGTGACCCACTCAACCCAAACAACTACCCTGTTTATATTGCTGATCAAGATTTAGGAAATTGTATTCTATCTATTGATGATGATATCGATGTATGTATAGAAGAAAGTTGTACAATTAAAGAAACATAAAAAGAAGAAAAAATAAATAAAAATGTATATAGTTCCGGAGTTTAGAAAATGTTTTTGATGGACATTGATTATACGAATTCATTATAAATTTTTCTTATAGACTATAATGGGACATTGATTATACTAACAATGTTTGTGAGTATGAGGCTCTAGTCCTAGGATTAGAAGCCACTAGAAGATTAAAAATTAAGAATTTAGAATTCTATGGTGATGTTGAACTAATCATAAAACAAATTAGTAGTCAATACCAGGCTAAGCACCCAAGGTTAAGATCTTATAGGAACTGATCTTGGGATCTGATTGAGAAATTTTTCTCATCATTGAAAGTTCATTACATCCCTAGGGATGAAAATCAATGAGCATATTCGCTGGCAAAAGCAGCCTCGATTTTCACACCTCCAATGGTTTTTAAGCTTAAATATCATATAGAGATGAGACATAGGCCTTCCATACCGAATAACGTACAACATTGGCAGGTTTTTGAGGATGATGAATAGCTCAGAAAACTTTTATAAATGGTAGATGAGTTTGCCGAAACACATGTCAACCAAGAAAACCAGAATGATCTTGTTTGGATCATGCAGGAAGGGGAAGACCCCCAATATTTTCAAGATAAGATTTCTAATCACCGTATGCTAATTTTGAAAAACAATCAGATCCCCAAAAGCCTGATTCCATTAGAGAGGTTATTTAATCACGACGACATCCCTTTGAAGTCCACTTTACAACCTCATCCAGAAGAGGTTGAAGATTGTGATATAGGTACCAAAGAAAATCCAAGGTTGGTAAAATTATCCAAGTACCTTCATTCTGAAATAAAAAGTAAGTATG
>ML819261.1:11456-24936 GCA_009831015.1 Picea engelmannii
TTGATCGCTTTTCTAAGATGGCGATTCTGGTTGCCTGCAAGAAGAGCATCACAGCAGAGGCCACTGCCAAGCTCTTCTTTGAACGAGTCTGGGTACATTTCGGAATCCCACAAACCATTGTCTCGGATCGGGATAGTCGATTTATCAGCACATTCTGGTCAAGCCTCTGGTCACTGCTGGACACCAAGCTCACCAAATCCACGACCTTCCACCCCCAGACAGATGGCCAAACTGAGGTTGTAAATCGAATGATTGTGCATATCCTTCGCATGTATAATTCAAAGAACCCTCGCACATGGGATGAGAGCCTTCCCTATGTCCATCATAGCTACAACCGAGCCTTGCATAGCTCAACCAGCCACAACCCCTTTCAAGTGGGGTTGGGATTCCAACCATTGGGTCCCATAGATGTTGCACTTCCCCTTGCGGTCACCTCGACTGACTCATCTCCTACTCCAACTGAAGCTGAAAAAGCCACCCGGTTCATAGAGCAGATCCAACACATTCGCCAACAGGTTCAGGATATCCTACAGAATTCCAATGACAAGTACAAATAACGCCATGATCAACATCAGGTGCCGCATAAGTTTCAAGTGGGTGACAAAGTTTGGTTGCACTTACAGAAAGAACGCCTTACAGGACCCCATCGGAAGCTTTGCCCACTCCGTTATGGACCATACACTATCACCAAGGCCGTGGGGGATAATTCTTTTAAGCTCAACATTCCTCCTTTCCTTGGCCTGCACCCAGTGTTCAACGTGGATCTACTTCGCCCTTATTTCCCACCATTATTGGACACCTCAAAAGTAGCAGAACAGCTGACACCAACAGAGCTCAACCCTGACTGCATACAACAGGAATCCAATGATCAAATTATGGACAGATAGATAAAGGGCACTCAACAACAAAGGATCCAGCTTTATCGAGTCGTCAAAGCAGGGCAGCTCCTGCACCAAGGAAAGTGGCTCACCCGGGGCCAAATTCAGCAGAAATTTCCTCATCTAATGGGGGACCTCAACGCAATGGAGACCATTGCTTCCTAAGGAGGGAGGATTGATACAGATGGATATCGGTGGCCACCCACCTTTTCCAACTGGCTCAAAACAACGTTCTGACATTTTTGGCAATTTACTATTTTTAGCAGTTTTTCGGGTCCTGAACTTCTGGAGCCGTTTTGAGGCCCTAAACGACGTTTATGTTGCAGTTGCAAAATTCCATCATGGAATTTTGTCAAAAATGTTGTAGTCCTCGGATAGATCTTTCCAACAAGCTATCATACGCCTAAAACGAAGATCGTATGCAAAAGTTACGACCCCAGGAAGTTGATGCACCAACTTACCCAAACGGAGCCCACGTGACTTTTGGCACTTCTTCTCCTAGGGTTAGGTTTTTGGATGTCTAGGACTTTTGGCATTCCCGTCTATTGTAAAAATGCCTTTCGAGCCTCATTGTAATCAGCTTCTTGCGAATGCACGCTGCTGTCACATCTCTTCTCAGAGATAAGCCGCCACCATTCCAGCAAGCTTGTTTCTGCTGCATTTTACAGTTTCAGCTTATTTTGTTATTTAATAGAAAACTAATTTTACTGTATCTCTGTTATTTTTGTGTTAAGTACCTGCTAATAATCGGTATTCATTTCGTTCTGCCCATAAAATCCAGATCAAGAAGTTTGGTAGGTTGTGGAGGAATCTAGAACCTTGGGCTAGGTACTCTCGACCCTCAATGCCACGTTTCTCACCCTCATCCCGAAAGAGGAGAGAGTCACTCATTCAAATCACTTCAGGCCAACTTCCCTTTGCAACTTCATCTACAAAATAATCACTAAGTTAATAGCCACATGCTTAAAGCCAATCCTCCCCTTTGTCATCTCTAAAGAACAAGATAGCTATGTGGAATGGATTTAGATCATGGACAGCATCAACCTGGATCACGAGGTGATCCACTCACTAAAGACGACCAAAAATCCAGGTATGCTCATCAAACTTGACCTTTCAAAAGATTTTGATAGACTAAGTTGGTAATGCCTTCGCTCCATGCTCGAAGCCTTTGGATTTGATCAAATTTGGGTGAATTAGATCTTCAAGCTCACCTCTTTGCCTCTTTTCTCAATTTTGGTCAATGGAGTCCCATCCCAACCCTTCTCCCCCACCAGAGGCATCAAACAAGGAAACCCTCTCTCTCCCTTCCTCTTTGTCCTGATGGTGGAAGGACTAGGATGCTACATCAAGGCGACAATATTGGAAGGCTCCCTTCATGGCCTTCCCCTCCATAATATCCAACCTGCACCTTCACACAACCATTTTGTCGATGACACCCTGCTTATGAACACCCCCATGGCACGTGAAGCCAAAAATCTCAACTCCATTCTTTCCGACTTTCCGAAAGCTTCAGGTATGTCTCTTAACCTTGACAAATCCAAGCTCTACTTCTTCAATACATCGATTGTTTTCCAAAATCATGTTTCCCACCTCCTTGGCATACCCAAGAGCTCCCTTCCCTCCAACTACCTAGGAATCCCCCTCATGGGAGAGCCAACGAACTCTATTTCTTGAGACAGTCTACTCTTATCCATCTCCCACAGGCTGACTAACTGGACCTTCAGACCTCTAAACATTGCGGTTCGACTAGTCCTCCTTAAGGTAGTCCTGCAAGCCCTGCCTACCTAAATCTTCACTACCGTGACAGTGCCCAAATCAGTTATCAGAGAAATCAGAGGCCTCCAACAAAACTTTGTATGGCATGAACATATTCCTAACAAAAAATGGGCTTTGGTAAGCTAGGAGAAGCTCCGCAAACCCAAAAATCTAGGTGGCCTAGGTCTTTGTGACCTTGGAAAGCTAAATCAAGTAATGGGAGCCAAAATGTGGTGGCGATGGCTCAAGCATCCCACTAAACTATGGGCACAACTCTAGAAACATAAGTATGCCCCGACCACCCGATTTGATCATTTAATCCAATTCAATGACCAAATACAGGGCTCCAACATCTAGAACATGTCCTGACAAAATCGCCTTCTAGTCCAGAAGCATGCCTTCTGGGAAATTAGGAGCGGGGAAGTTGCACTATTCTGGTAGGACTCCTGGCAACAACAAACACCCCTAGTCAATATGGAAGCACTTAGCCCCCTGAGGAAATCACTACAACAAGAAGCCTTCCAATGGGTCAAATATCTATGGAGGACAACGGAAAGGAGCATGACCTGGCAGAAATGGAGGATAGAAAATCAGGAACTTCAACTCTTAGGGGAGGTGGATTTCCAGGCCTGGAAATCCTGCACAATCCACAGGAAAATCCCAATTCGGGAAGGTACGAACATTCTTAGATGGGGGTACTCTACAACAGGTAACTTCTGAGTCAAGGAAGCTTACCATCTATAGGATAACTACCAGCATCACGCTAAGGAGAGCATCTGGAGAATAATTTGGAACTCTGCCCTCTGGCCCAAAGTTTCAATATTTCTTTCACTCACTATAAAAAACTGCATCCTCACCTGGGACAACCTCAGAAAAAGGGGCTTTATAGGCCCTTCAATCTACACCCTTTTCCAACAACAAGAGGAGACAATGGAACACCTTCTCATTATATGTCACTACAACCAGTGGATTTGGGACCGAGGATCCCAGACAATGCGCCACTCTAAACAAAACATAAACAGTTTTATGGATACCTTATATAACTGGGACTCGATCTCTTTTCACAATCCAATTCTTCAGCGTATTTGACAGCTTCTCCTATGCTTCACTCTATGGCATGTTTGGACGAAAAGAAACAAAAGGATTTTTGACTCAAAATCTTCTCCTCCTGCCTCAATTTGGGAGAGAATAGCGACATTTATTTGTGAAACAATCAAAAGTAAGTCGTGGACCCATGAAGACCTGATATTCAATCCAGAGGAGAGGAGAATATTTCAAAATCAAAATCTTAGCATGCATAATTAGGCCACCATGACTACAGTCAGAGGCCCTCCTTGTATCCCAAGCACTTGGTCCCCACCTCCAATGGGCATCATAAAGATCAATTTCAATGGCACCTCAAAAGGAAACCCAGGACCAGCAGGTTATGGGACAATTATTAGAAACTCAAATGGAAAGATCCTTCACCTCGTAGCAGGCTTCATGGGTGATAATACAAAGAATGCATCTGAACTTCTAAGTCTAGTAATAGGCCTCAAGGTAGCAGTTGATAATCATTACTAAAGGTTCATCGTGGGGGGGGAGGACTCTTAGAATATCATTCAACTCATAACCAAAATTCTCCATGGCGAACATCCTTCAGAAATCTCTTGCAACTAGCATCTCTCAAGACTTTTGGAAGACTTCAGATCACTCCTCTATCCCAACCTTATCATTATCCCTTCTCACATCAGGAGGGAAGCAAACAAAGTAGTAGATTTCCTAGAAAATGAAGGGATCAACACCGAGATGGAACATACTAACTGGAAGGCTCAAACTTTCGCCTATAATGATCTCTCGAAATGTTGCCAAGACCTCGCCAACATCAACTTACTACCCCTAGATGGGGTGCCACGTGGAACAAAGGAGACACCTAGAGTAGATCCAGGCCTGGCCATAAATGAGGCCGACCGACTCCCATCCTGTCAACATTAAGCATGGGAACTAGCTCCCACTGTCTCTCACCTGAAAGAGGACTCACCCCTCACGTGAGTAGTCCAATGATGCAGTTCATTATGAGGGGCACTTAATGGATCTGGACATCTCGTCGTCCCTCCCTCTTTTCTTCCATCCAATACATGCTTTCCTCCATTTTAGCCTTACCCTAAACCATCTCTGTAATGGTGATATTTGCAGTAGTGACTACTCCATCCTCTGCATAGTTTCTACCTACTTTCTCACCTTGATTCCATGCGAAAGGAGGAAGCCACGTCGTGGCACTGCCTGGTATGCCTTTGTTTCCCAAAGGAGGAGGCTCCAAAGGATGGAATGAGTGCTCTCCATGTCCAGGACCCAAATTGCGTGCAGAAGGATTGTGCTTTGAATGCCTCCTAGGGCGTCTATTGAAGAAGCTATCTTGGAGGGGCCAATGGCCTATGTTGATGAAGTTATCCTGGAGGAGCCATTTCAGGTGCCCCCGAAGCATTTCCTCTTCATGATGCCTAACAATTGGAACCCACAAATTGATTTTCGAGAGGAGGCCCCCATGGTTGCCACTACAAAACAACATGGTCGTGAATAGGAAAACAAAGAATTCCCCACCTGTTTCATGGAGGAGGAGATACTGAAAGAGGTGGCCTCTCAGACAACAATCCCAGTAGCTGGTAACACCTTGGACTATAGCATGGAAGGTGAACAGGGGGAGGATGTCAGCAGGGAAGTATCCATGGAACAACATAGAGAAGCGGGTCCAAGCGAGGCCTACGAAATGCACCAGGGAGACATGATGAGGGAAGGTGGCATGGTATTCATGCCACCTCCCATATCTTCCATGCAGAATGGGTGGTGTGTCCCACCACCTTTCTTCCACCTGGAGAACCTTGAATTGTTTTTTGATCTGTGGGGCCAGATGGCGGACCAAATCCACCATAGCATCCTCATGGGTCAGTGTCTGGATATGCTCTACGATGCCTTCTCCAACATGCCAACAGGGCGGAGATGCCCAAATTGTGAGAAACTTTTTGTAATGCCAGCTAATAAAAATGCTCAGGATGGGGATGCCACCTATGATGCCATCGGGTAACTTCCATGGTCTTGATTAATATTCCAGTCTCAACTTTTAGATTTCTATGCATGTTTTCAGTTATTTTCTGCAAGACAATAGTCATAGTTCAGATAATGAAATCCCATCAGTACTGATTTCCTTCGGGCAGGACTGAGGGAAAACCGTCTATTTTGAACAAGGGATTACACTGTTTCAGTTTCCACTTTAGCGGTGGAACGGATGACAACCTAAGTACAGCTGCAATTTTTTCCAATTAATATAGCAAGAACTTCCTTTTTTACTTAAAAAGAAAAAATATTCGATTGGAATCCTTTGATTACTTCTCTAATATTGAATACCTTCTCTTTCATAGTAGACTCTACTACTATAGAGACTTCTCTAATTTCCTTGTATAACTTCTGGATGAATGCTTATGTATTCTCTGCCATAATCTTAGCTTCATCCTTTTCCTTTAGATCTTTCCGTAACCTTTCCTTGGCCTTGTTCTTGTCTTCCATTGCTTCCTCCACTCTGCCTTCAAATTATCTCTTGTGCTGGATCGCAATGTCATATTGTTGCTGCAAATCAACACTTTCATTGATTACTTTGGTCAGTTCCCGGTGTTCTTCATCTCCTCAGAGCTTGATCTCATGAAAAATTACTATTTTCAATATTTGTAATAAGTGTATGGGAATCCATGATACCAATATGTTAAAGTAGCTCACTTTCTTCATCTTTTCCTATAGTTCGGGCATTGGTAACTAAATTGCATATATCCCTATTTGTAACATATGATGCCCCTCTTCTAGATCAATCAAGACTGGATGAACAATATGTTCTTCCTCTACCGAACTTTTGCTCAATTGTCCACCCACTCTGTGCTCTAATTTTCTTCTGGCTATATTCAAAATTTGTTGTAGTGTCACAAACTAATCTTGCACCTTCTAGAATGGGGTTGTCTTATGCACTTTGGTCTTCTTGCATGCATCTCTTGTTGGCTCCTTCCCCTTATCCTTTCGTTTCACTCCTTCCGTGGGGAATTTTTGTTGTGCCTTTGTTGTTGATGGGCCAGTTGTGTTTCCCTCTCCATTGTTCTAGTCATTCCCCTGCCCCTCATCAAGTTCTTCATCCCCCCTTGTCTTGTTCTTCTTCATCTTTTGGGTGTCTCATTTTTTCTATCAGGGATTTCCACCCATATTCTCAATCATTTGAAATCAGGCATACATCCTTTGTTGTCAACCTGTATTTGGTTGGAAGCCACTAGTGCGCATGATCCTTCTTTTCTTGAATGTACATGTGTTTCATCCCTTCTTTTAACCGCACAATATCCTTGTAGGTTTCTACTATTTCAGCTATGGTGCATGGTGTATGTGCTATTATATGCCTGGTGTTATCAAATTATACAAAAAATGTAAAATTATTGTCCTATTGCCTCCTTTTGTTTGTCATATTCCATAAATTGGCATACCTCGTGGCCATATTACCTATACCTTTTTTTCCTAGATGTTGTTAATAGCCTGGTTCCTTCCATCCTACTAGTGCAATCAAAATCAAAATCCAATCATAATGAAATTTTGTACCCTTCTCTTGGGCCTCGATGCAGTCTGTCAAAAATGTATTTAACAATAAGGTGGCCCAATTCATTTGGACCCCTTCTAATCATTTTTCTGTAGTTGTGATCACTCTGGCCTATACTTTTTCCTTGCGACACTTATGCAACAATTTGCAAGACAATACCTACATCACAAACCAAACATTGTCATCATTGATGTTCATGACATCCAATCCCCCTTTCCCCCAGAAGGTGTGAAACTTCTCCTTCATGGATTTTGATAGGCATCTCTCCCCTGGTTTGTTGAACAAGGTGGTCAAATGTTGTCCTTCTTTCGGTATCCCTTTGATCTGCACAATCAATGCAGTATCAATTGACACCGATGGGTCAAGTCATAGTGTACCCCCATGGATGCAACTAAGGAGTAACTTAACACAATCATTGATTTCTAGGCTACATCTAAAGTGTGGAACCTCCAATAGGTTCAATATTCCCGATTTCTTGAGTCCTATTTCCCACACCTGCATTTCAAACACTATATCTCATGTTCCCGACATGCTCTTAGTGCATAAGTGTTTTTCCCTATCCCTCTCGGGAAATTTCTTCTCATCTATGATATCCTGATATACAATTTTGAAGGCGGTAAAATTGTCGATCATGTCCCCTTCACTACTTACAACAGGTGGGATTGACAATGTTTCCATAAACTATTTCCCATCTCTTGGTAATTTGACTTATGGTGCATTGTATTTCCTTGGTAGGATATAATCCTTATGGAAGCTTTCTTGTGAAGACAAAGTTCCAGGTGTTTCCTAGACATCTGGTGAAATGAATGGTCATTTGAATTTCTTATGTGCCATTGTTTATGGCACTCCAACCTTCGGCGGTGCCAATGCTTCATGTGACAGGTTTATTTAGTTTCTTTGTGTTTGTGTTGGAGTAGTTGTAGTTTGGCTCTGAGTCACTCTAGTTCACTCTGATTTGATATGGCTCACTCTCTCTTGCATGCAACTCTTAGTAACAATGATTCTCGCTTTGTGATTCTCAACTTATTTTGAGCCTTCTTTCCAACTGTTCATGTCTCTTCATTCCTTAACTCACTTGTACAATCCACCAATGTGGTTGATGAATGGATAAATAAATGTGAATTTATTACCAAATCCTTTGTGTTATTTTGTCCTCGTACTACCAATCTGTCATAAATTTCGGTGAGTTTTACCATTTGATATTATATGGCATCTTTATGACCTGTCACTACCACTTTCTAGCCATCGTTTTATTTTTTTTAATGCCTTTTAACGGTCTTTCCAGTACCATATTGTGCAATTATTCTTGCTTCAACATTTTCTTCTTCATTATATTTCTCTTTTGTGTATTATTGTCTTAATTGGTGCATTTCCATCCTAATGTGCAATAATCATTCCTTCTAATCAATTTCTTATTCCTTGGTACTCTATAATATTTTTCTTTTTCTATATCCAATTTTTATTCGTTTTTCTTCTTTCTTCTACTTTTTCTATGTTTGGTGTGTTTTTCCTTCCTACTATAGTACAATTGCTATGATATATGTGTTATAGTATAGTCCACATTACTTTGTATATTGTCAACCATCTCTATAGATTTTCAAACGACTTCCATTCACCATTCCTCCAATGAATTATCCATTCAAGGTTTCCAACTACGCAACACCTACCTCTGTCACATGTGGAACCACATAGGGTCTTAACCAATGCATTCAAAACTTCCCTAGATGTTGCATAAAGTTATTGTGATAAAGTAATACTAATTCTCCCACTTGGAACTTCTTATTTTTAATGTGTTGATCATGTCATTCCTTCTTTCTTTCCTTCTGAACTTGTTGACAAAATCTGCGAAAAATCGATCTTCCTCAAGTTGTACCAACTATGACAATTTCTCCTTTATTGCGTGTGAGTCTGAAAGATCAATGATTTTTTCAATGCACGTGCTAGGTAAAATAAACTCCATTGGCATCACTACTTATTTTCGATAGACCAACCTGAAAGGTATATATCCTATTAACTTTTTACATGTAGTCCTGTAAGCCCATAAAATGTAAGAAATCTTAAGTCCCAATCATCTCTCCCTACATTGCAGATCTTTGTCAAATCATTCTCCAGTATTTTATTGAAAGCTTCCCCTATCCCATTGGCCTAAGAAAGATATGGGTTACTCTTTTGATGATGAATTTGAAACTCCTTAGTCAATGTTGCATATTCCTTATTTAGGAAGTGTGTTCCTTGATCATTGAGTAATATGTGTGGACATCCAAATCGTGTGACTACATTCTCAAACAAAAATCTCACAGAAGTATCTATGGTGCAGTCTGTGGTTGGTGTTGCTTCTTCCCATCTAGTCAAATATTATTTTGTTATTTTGTATCTTTACTAATATTATCATTCATTATAAACTCCACTAATATTATCTTTATTTTGTATCTTTACTAATATTATGGGTATCTGTCTATTTAGTATATTATTATTATTTCTGGCCGACTTCTTCTCTTGGAGGCTAATAACCTAATATAAATTATCATCTTGAGCCAACAAGTCTTCATGGGTTATTAGCCAACTCATTAGGGTTTCTTCTTGCTTCCCGGAGTATTATATTCTTGTTAGGTTCACACGTGGAGGTAAATACCTCCCGCGACTACCATAATATCAACACTCCCTCCTAGCTAGGGAGGTATTACAGGTAATGGTCTTGAGCACAAAAACATACCATTCACCCAGTATCATCAACATAGTTCTATAGACTAGATCATGACTAGGCCATGAGCACCATCATCATCATTAGTGTCATCAACTGCATCATCTCTCGAAACCATACTCTATCTGAGTAATCAGACATGGTGCTCACTCCACAGAGTGATACAAGAGCCATTCTTCTAGTTTAGAAGAGTAAATGCTTTGAACCATTTTACGTCTAGAAAATCTTTGTTCATCATTCATCTTGCTGATGATTATCTCCAATAAACTGTTGATAGTCTTCAATACAATCAAAACAAAAATAGAACAGAACTATGTCTATCCATAGTAGTACATAACTACAATCCAGTGGTACACTACCACACCAAGTAACACACAAGTACTTGATCAACAATGTATAGTCATGAACAGTGGAACATATCCACCACAATAGTCTACATCTACTATCATACAGTCTTCATAACAAACATCTGATAGCAAGCTGCACAGAAACAATGTTATGATATAAACTGAATCATTTGGGCCAATCTTTCACTCACATATGTGAGCTCTGAAATAATATCTTCCCTCAGAGTAGAACAATGAGATATCTGGACTATTCTTCTCAAGCAAGGAAGAATAGTTGTCATATCTTATGTACCTGGACCATTCCCCACCCTGGGCCATTCTTCCTACACTAATTAAAGTGAACCCTGGAGAGAATGTATTACCCTAAGGAATGTTGAGCCTGGACCATTCCCCACCCTGGGCCATTCCTCCTACACTAATCAAAGTGCACCCTGGAGAGAATGTATAAACCCTAAGGAATGCATGTCCCTGATTGTTGAGCCTGGACCATTCCCCACCCTAGGCCATTCTTCCTACACTAGTCAAAGTGAACCCTGGAGTGATCCAGGTGGATATCGGTGGCCACCCACCTTTTCCAAATTTCTCAAAATGAATTTTTGACAATTTTGGCAATTTACTATTTTTAGCAGTTTTTTCGGGTCCTGAACTTCCGGGGCCATTTTGAGGCCCTAAACGATGTTTTTTTGGGTATGTTTTTTCTTGTAAAATAGCATCTATAATGCTATTTTGTCTCGAGCATTGTAGGCCTCAGATAGATATTTCCAATGAGCTATCGTGCACCCTAAACAAAGATCGTATGCAAAAGTTACGACCCTGGGAAGTTGATGTACTAACTTACCCAAACGGGGCCCACATGAATTTTGGTGCTTCATCTCCTAGGGTTAGGCTTTCGGATGTCTAGGACTTTTGGCATTCCCGTTTATTGTAAAAACTCCTTCAGAGTCTCATTGTAACCATCTTCTTCCGAATGCAAGTAGCTGTCACATCTTTTCTCAGAGATAAGCTGCCACCATTCTAGCGAGCCTTTCACTCTGTATTTTTACAGTCTCTGTACATTTCTTTGATTAATAGAAATCATGTATTGTTGTATATCTATGTTTATGGTTGCATCTCTGATACATTTCTGTTATATTATTGAATATCTGCAATATCTCTGTTCATTTCTTTATTATATCTCCCCTCTCATTTCATGCGGAAAATAATTTGGATCAGTGGTATCAGAGAAGGCTGCTCTTGATTGTTTTTTTCAGTGCATGTCCCCGACGAGGTCCGAGTATAGCAAGTTGGGTCTCGATCTTGTCTCTCTTGAAGACAATCACTCTCGCACACCCAAGAAACCCTCAATGGCAGAAGAAAAGAAAAACGACGGAGCAAACGATCCTATCAATCTATTGCTTGAGCAAGCTCTCACTCGACAGAGGGACGAAATGATGGAGAATTTTACCCACATCCTTCAATGCCTGCCGATAGCATCAGGCACATTTTGATCAAGCAGCCACTTTGGAGGCACCTCGCCTTTCAAGGCACAGGTTGATTTTGATATTCTCGTATTAGAAGGTCAAATAGATGCAGATGCCCTAAATAAATGGTTAAATCTGCTAGAAGGTTATTTCTCTGTTCACAATTTTTCCAACAAAGAAAATATCACCTTTTCACTCCTTAGAGCTCTCCCTCATGTCAAACATTGGTGGGAAACTTACTGGGAGCAAAGTTCCATAGAGGAGTTTGGAATATATGGGGCCAATCCCACTTGGGATTTTTTTGTGGATGCGGTAAAAGAACAGTATTACCCTATTGGCAACTATGAGGACCACTACATGAGATGGAACACACTGTGGCAAGAGAGGGGCCAAACAGTTCCGGAGTTCACCAATACCCTCCATACCTTGCGCACCAAGCTAGGTATCAAAGACTCCGAGCGAAATTTGGTTCTGAAATACCGTGGGGATCTACACAAATACATCCAGACTGAAATGGATTTTCTAGACATCTCATCACTCAGTGTTTCTTATCGATATGTTGTTAAAATTGACTAGAAATTTAAGCACCAGAACAAACGAGAATTCAGGTCCGCAAATCCGCAACAACCAAAGTATGACAAATATGGCCCTAACAAAAAATCTCCTGAAAACCAGTCCAAGACATAGGAAAAGAAGGGTCACGGGAAGACAACGAAGGACATAGAAAAATGGTGTGATTTCCACAAAATCCCTTGGCACAACACCGATGAATGTCGCTCAAAACAGTCATTGGTGGCTGAGATCAAAGACAAGGAGTCGAACCCTAATTCAGAATTTGATTCTGAAAATACTGGTAAAGGACAGGTCATTGATGCAGACCCCACTGCTATTTTCACGACCGCGGCAATTGAACCGGAAGAACCAACAGATCCTGAAGAGGGGGAGCGCCTTTTTCATTCACAAATGTGGGTGAAGGGGACCTCGCTGCATTTTATTGTTGATAGCGGAAGCTAGAAGAACCTCATCTTAGCAGAGGTCATCAAACAGTTGGGATTGTCGACAACACCACACCCGCAGCCATACAACATCGGGTGGCTTCGGCAAGGACGAGATCTCCATGTCAACCAACAATGTCGATTTTCATATGGCATCCAACCCTTCAAGGATGAGGTATTATGTGATGTTGTCCCACTGGATGTCTGTGATGTTCTCTTGGGCCAACCATATATGTGGAAACACCATGCTATCTATGAGTCTCGACCCCGTAGTGTCATTATTACTCTGGAGAGTCATCTCTACAGGATACCAGAGGTAGTTCCAACTACTTCCCCACCTAAACAGTGTTGCAAGGTAGTATCTCATACTACAAAATTCATCTTCTCCACTATCTATTCAAAAGGAGAATAAAGGGACACTGCAACCACTACAGCCTTGCCCCAAGCACCTTCTATCCAACAGAAACAGGTTGACAAGGCTGCAACAAAGTGCAAGGATTCCTTCTGCACATAATCCTCTCATGTATCTCAACTTGTTGAGCAGCCTCAACCACAACAAGTTCGTGACAGATTTCCACAAACTAAGCAGCGCGATGTCTCAAGCAAGACAAGCAGCTCACCAAGATGCAGATTCAACAAATGTTTTTCCCTCTCCCCTGGGAACTCAACGCAATGGAGACCATTGCTTCCTAAGGAGGGAGGATTGATCTAGGTGGATATCGGTGGCCACCCACCTTTTCCAAA